>JABUQX010109180.1:47500-50767 GCA_015478945.1 Trachelipus rathkii
TAAGTATATACTACTATAGTAACTTAAGTAATCAACTCCTATATATATATGTGATATAACCATATTAATAGTATATAATATATAATATATCTATATGTTACGTATATATATATATATATCTAGAGATAATATAATTAATATCTATCATAACATCCGCTATCCGCTAGTCCGCCAAAATAATTAAATCCATGCAGAATAGTAATATTAGTATATAGTATAGGTATATAGTGTCATATATATTATATTATATATATTATATTATTATATATAATATTATATATATATAATATATAAATATTATATATATATATATATAGATTATATATATAATATATATATATATATTATATATATATATATTAGAGGCTGTACCGGAATTTACAGGTCCGGCCGGAATTTGACATTTTTTCCGGTTCCGGTTCCGGCAGGAACCGGATACTAATCTACTTCTTTGAAGAAAACTTGGTGGGAAGGGAGAATTTAGTATATAACCCCATAGCCACTCTTTATATCTCAAATATTATAAATGCAGCTATTGAGTGATTGTAGCAATTCATAGACAGTGTTTCACAACCTACAGTTTATTTTAAATAAAGGTTACTTTCAAAACCTCAAAATATAGGATAATAAGAATATTTCATTTTAAAATTCAAATTTAATTTTCAAAATATTATATATATATATATATATATATATATATATATATATATATTATATATATATATATATATATAGTATATAATAGTTTATATATATATAGTATTATTTATATTATATATATATAATATATATTAAATATATATATATATATATATAGTATTATAATATATATATATATAATATATATATATATATATATATAATATATACTATATATATATATATATATTATTATGTATATATATTATATATAAATAATATATATATATATATATATATATATTATATTATAATATATATATATTATATATATATATATATATATATATATTATATATATATATATATATATATATATATATATATATATATATATATATTATATATATAATATGGCATGGAGTAACGGTCAATTTTTTCTCAAACTCGCTGGTAAGCCAATTAGTAGTTAAAGAAATAAATGGCTCGTTTTGAATTTTTAGCTGTCCATATTGTGTAGTAATGATATCTGATCAGCCTTAGATATAACTTCTTGATTACTGCTGATCTCGATTTACTGTATGAAGTTGGTAACATCTCTTACAAAATATTTTCTACTAGGAATAAAGATATTTTGGTTGAAGATGGACATTAAGTTCTATGAATCTCTGCTCTTCAGTGATTGAATGGCTGGTTACTCATCGCAATAAAATTCATTATTTTCTGATTGAATTAGCTGTGATTTGGGGGTCACTGATATGCCAAATTTTTTTGGGAGAGAAATTTGCTTCAGATCAACTTGTTTCACGGCTTGGATCTTTCGCTAATTTGGGGTGTCTCGTTGTTCTGAAAATAAACTTACTCTCCCTTTTTACTATTCCAAATTTTTTGACTTCTAGATATTCTCCTTTGGTGATATTTTCCAATGTTATGAAGTTGGCGTTTTATTAGATGTTTTTGGGTGCTACTCGTTTTATTTTTCTTTGACTATTTGTACACTCTATATAGATTGCTAACATCAATTAACAATAAAAAATTTTTTTACGAATGATGGCATTCGCTTAACCAACGACTATCATTCATCCTTTCCACATGACAACCAATCTCAACGTACTTTCATTCTCTCTCTCATTTACCACTTTTCTTCACACACATAACTCATCTAAACGTTCATTCCTTATTTGATTAATTCTTGTCACACCTAATACGCCCCTAAGCATTGTCCATCTGGACATTATTGTACTTTAGTCTTACTCTTATTCCAAGACATAGTTCTCACTACTTATACATTATACAGGTAAACAACATACCCTCTTGGCAAGAGCCCCTAGCGCACTCAAGATTAGTCCCTTTACATCCATAAAGGATTTAATTGCACCAGCCACCTTCCTGCCATTCCCAACTTTCCTACTACAGTCTGCATCCCTTCCCTTATCATCCAACATATAGCCTAATTATTTACCCAGGGACACTCTGTCCAGCTGCTCACCATCTAAACATAACTTCACACCGAGGACTATCCTCACTCACAACCATAACCTTATTCTTATCTACGTTTACTTCAAACCCCTCCTTTTGTACACCCTGCCACAATCTCTCAACAAAATCCTTTCAAACTCTTCTCCAGGATCGTCACACAAAACAAATCATCCGCATATAATAGGTAGGCCTCTTCCTCCACTCTCTTCCATTTCCCATCATTCTCATCACCATTTCCTGCCCCCCACCTCTGAATTCTTTCATAACAAATCCATATACAAATTGGAATAAACCAAGAAGGAGATAAAACACATCCCTGCCTCACTCCGCTATTAATAATTAAACCAAAACCACTTTCGACTCCATTTACTCTTACACACGCTTCACTATGTTCATTCAGACTTTCCGGGTCCATCAGAAGCCTACCACCCAACACCACTATATCACTAGCACCTGCCATTAGAGCTTCCTTTTAATTCTTATACGCCTGTTGCAAGCAATAAACACCTAATACAATTTATTCTTTCTCCCTCATTTTCCCAATCATTGATTTCAATGTAAGATTTGACTACACATTCGCTACCACTTTCTAACGCAGCCTTTGCTTCTTCCAATCAGTCCTTCATTCACTCGAACGAACTTTTTCGACCCAAAAATAACCAGCATATCTTCTTCCCTCGCATGTGGGCAATTCTTCTCCCCCACACATATTGGGATATATTTATATATATAATATATATATACTATATATAGATATATATATATATATAATATATATATATACTATATATATATTATATATATTATATATATATATAATATTAATATATATTATTTATATATATAGTATATATATATATAAAAGGATTACATTGAAGTTATAAAGAATTTCTTTTTCTTAACATTTCTTTATAGTTAAAGGAAAGTTCATTAGAAATTCCGGTTCCGGCCGGAATTTTTTGGGGATTCCGGCTAAATCCGGTTCCGGCCGGAACTGAAATTTCAGTTTCCGGTACACCCTAATCTATTGTATAGTAGTATAATTATATGTTAGTATATACATAGATAATATATAATATATATTATATATAGTTATATATATATATATATATATTTTATATATATATATATATATATATTTATAACATA
>JABUQX010109181.1:10000-42187 GCA_015478945.1 Trachelipus rathkii
CATTATTATCTAATTATATTATTATTATTATTATCTACCTCTTTTCCCCACTTATTATTACTTTCATTATTATTTATTATTATTATTATTATTATTTATTAATTATTATATTATTATTACTTATTAATTTACTTATCACTTATTATTATTATTTATTATTATTATTATTATTATTACTCATTATTATTATTATTTCTATTCTTTATTATCTTCAGTCTCTCTATTAATATCTTCCTAATTATGTATTACTTTCATTCTATCTTCTTTTACTATTATTATTTAAACCATATATATTACACTGTTTAAATTCTATAACTTATAATATCCCAATTTATAACTATCCATATCGAATCATACATTCCCGCTATCCTCATCCACATACTTCTATCCAACCACGATTACTTGCTATCATACACACAATTAACCACAACACAATTCAATGTGACACAAATTCCACGTCATATTATACCAATATATCATGGTAAAATAATTATATTTACTATACTTATTATTAATTTTTATTTATACTATAATCTCTAAAATATAGTATAATTTTATATTATATATATTTATACTATTTAATATAATAAAATTTATAGATAATATATACTATATTATATATATTGAATTCTATCTATGTATCCTGTTAATTCCTTACTTTAATTTATATACTTGATTATATTTATATATTTTATCACTAGAAAATATTTGCATTGTATTTTTTTTCTTTAAACTTCATATTATTTTTGATCCAGATTTACCTTTTTATTTTATTTTTTATATCAGTATATATATATATATATATTATAGCATAATGATGTCAAACATTTAAATTTATTTTATATCATATACTGTATTTGGTCATTCATTAGATTATTTATAATTTATATATATATTATTACATTATTTTTGTATGGAATTTCTTTAAGTTCGTTCATTCTTTTTATAATAAATTGTATAATAGCAGATATCAGATTTTTTAATGTTAGCATCAGGAGAAGTGGCATCAAAAGATATGTCATTTGGGTCGTCTATATTTTTTAAGAGACTCATGAACTATTTTTCACACTACATTTGATTAAATTTTATAGTATAATACATTTATCCTTTTATGTTTCTTCTTTTTTTTTTTTCTTATTTTTATTACTAGGATTTATAAAAATTACTTGCTTTTCATTCATAGACGATATTGAATTAAAAAGCATTTAAAAAGATATAAAACATTTTATTCTTTCTACATATTTTATCAATCTCCTAAGGAAATTTTAATAGACTGGTAACAGTCACTGATTTATAGCATTGTAAATATTTATATTTCCATTTAGATATTAAAGCTATCTAACATTCTTATTAAGAAAGATATAATGCATGAGCGTGCTTTACACATGAATATATATTTATAAAGATCACCAAATAATAATTTATAAAAAATAAAAAAATAATACATTTGAAGTTAAAATACTAAAAATCTACCAGTCTAAAATACCACCTGATATAACAAATTGTAAGTCACAAAAGAATTTGCGAGATGTGAAGATCTTGGCGGTATAAAATGGGCTGATCGCAAATATAACCTAAAATTAACATATATACACAATAAAATAGCAAGAGCAAGAAGCTAGTGTACATATATCTATATATATATAAACATAATATCATTAGTAATATTGAATCTTAATTTAACCATAATAATAAAATTAATAACGAATATAGATAAATCTATATAGTTTATATATATATATATATAAAGATATATATATAAATATAATATGTAATAAATATATATATATATTAAATATTATAAATTATTAATATTATATATATATATATATATATATATTATTTAATAATATATATTAAATATATATTAATATATATATATATTATATATATATATATATAGTCCCTTGATTGCTAAAAACTTCTATTTTACTAAACATGAGTATCGATAATAAATTTATAAAATATGTCGGCGAAGAGTAATAATAAATTAAAAAAATACAATAAGTGCAAGAATACGACAGAAAAAAACTACACTTCCTTAACTAGCGATTAACGGTTTGGTACACAGCTATAATAGCCTGTAATGTGCCCATAATAAAACATCATATGTCGATCCCATATTACATTGTATAAACCTTATCTTATATATAATAAACATTATTATAAGTATATAAACTATACACTATTAATAACCCTATTAAATTATAGTAAATATAATTACTCATTAAAATTAAAATATACATCATAATCACTATCATAAACATCCGCTACAGTCATAATGAAACATCAATATGTCATAAAACATAACATTTATATAAACATCATTCGTTAGCAACAATATACAATACAACACATGAACTAAACAAAATGGTAAACATCTCAAATATAAATGTTCAGTAACTGATATTCTGTGTTGACCTCGGTGGAGTTCGTTAGCGGTAATACAATTAATTAAATTTTATTCTTTTTTGAATGACCTTATACTTCTCAATAGATAAATAATTGTTATTGTGGTTTAATAAACAAGTAAACAAAGTAAATTTAATTTAGGCCTTTTATTGATTCAAATTGTCGTATAAATAGTATAATTATATTTTTATATATATAATATATATATAATATTATATAAGCTCAATCAAATATTTCACTATGACTTAATATATAATAAGGGATTAAAATAGTTTCTATAACTTTTAAAATTAAATTATAATGTATATATATATATAATATACATATATATAAAATATATATATATATTAATATATTATTATAGGTATAATTTAATATCATATATTATTATATATATTAATATTATATTTTATTATATTATATATATTTATATATAATATAATACTATTTATTATAATAATATATTTTATTTATATAATAATCTATTCATCTCTCGTTATTAATATTAATTAATTATTTATACTGCACTAACTATTGTATTATAATATATATTAGTTATAATATATATATATATTATTTATAATTAATTATATATAATTAATATATATAATATATTAATATATATATATATAAATTATATATAATAAGTATATATTGATATATTATTAATAAATTATATATTAATATTATAATATATATATATATATATTATATAATATTAATTAATATATAATATTATATATTAATTATTATATTATTAATATATATTATTATTATTTATATTTATTATATATATATTAATATTTAAATTAGATGTGTGTGTTGTGTCTTGATATTTCATGTGTGTTATTCCACTCTGATCAAAGAACGAGTAACCTCTCTTCTAAATTCTAAATGAGTAACTCTTGAAGAAGGATTGATGTACTCTTAGCTGAAGGTGGACAAATAAATGAGCTTTATTATATATTTAAATAACCACTTCACGGGTCGGATGAACTTAATAGGTAAATATCGTATACTAAAGTGCATACCATGTATAATTTATTAAAATGAGATATATATATATAATATTTTAAATTATAATATATATCATATTATTTATTAATTACTTATTTATTATTATATTATTATATAATTTATACTATATATTTATTATAATTTTATATTAATATATATTTTTATTATATATATATATATTTCTTTAAACAGTCTTGTTTTTAAGGAGTTGTTTTTATTTTTTTTTTATATATAAAATTATTTCTAAATATTGTATTAATATATTAATTATAATAATAAATTACTTATTTATATTATTTTTGTTTTATAAAATTATATACTATAATCTATTAATTTATAGAGTATATATTAAATTAGTGTAGTGTTAGTGTGTGTTGTTGTTATTGTGTAGTTGTGTATGCGGTGTGTATGTCGTGTATTTAATTGATTTCGTATGTGTATGTTGTCGCGGTTTATACGAGATTATTCATGATGAGAATGGAACAATAGAAATTTTTCTTAACACTTATTCATTTGTCCATGATAATTTTTTTGTTAGATTTTTTTACTTTCTCATTTCTTGTTATTATTCAGTTTATGAGTTTTGTTTCCTCCTCTCTCGTCGTTAAATTACCATGAATGGCTCTATTAATATAATAATTCTGAGAAGTGTATATGGATATATCATTGCTTATAAAATGAGACTCCTCTTTAGGTCTGAGATGGTTAACGTATATATTGAGAGTCTAATTACCAAGGCCGGAGATTATCTAGATAGTATAGTATTATATGTATAGTACAATAGAGTATGAAGAACACGAAGAGTAAATTACGTAGATTGATTTTATAATAGACACACACTAGAGACACTGTATTAAACAAATAAAGTGATGTTACCTTTATACACGGACAAGTGCACATAATTCTTTTGTTTTTATGAATAATACGAAGGTCTGAATTGACATGTAATCTTTAAATTAGTAATTATAATTATTTGTCATTTTTACTTTATTAGTTTTATATTTATTATATATATAATCTTAATTACACTTTAGATGACTTATAATAATAATTATAGTCTATGGTAATGATCGCCTGTTTTATTGTGCTTAGGATCAAGTATGTTTTTACTAATATTATGAGAATTGAAATATACTTTATGTTTAATACTATATACAACTTAATAATTGCAATGTCTTTGAGTCAGGAAAGGCTTTGGTTGTTTTGTGTAAAAACGCAGTAAAGTATTTTATTAATTATTTATATATAAACCTATTATTCTAGTACGACCATTTTTATAATATTATTTATCGGATACTGTCTAGTTTGTAAATTTAGAATAGTTTAAGCAAATCTAAAAGGGACTATATTATATATAGTAAAAGATTATCTATTTAAGTATATATATAATATTAATTATATATTTAATATATAAATATATTATAATATAATATATATATATAAATATAATATATTATTATTATCATATATATATATATTTAATATTAATATATAATTATTATATATTTACCATTTATTTTTTAAATTCTTATTTATTTGCCTTGCAATTATAGTGAAATGGTCATAGTTTTATTAATTTATATATTAAATAAATATGTATACTTATAAATAATATTAAATTATTATATATATTAATATATAATATTAATATTATATTTTAAATATATAATATATATATAATAATTATTAAATATATAATTAAATATTATAATAGTTATTATTAATATATATATTATATATAATATTATTTTAATTTATTTGAGTAAAATTATAGTTATAATATTAATATATTTAATAAAGTATATATTATAGTATATACATACTAGTCTTTATGCATCTTTCATAGCTATATATAGAAGATATTAAAATATAGAATATTGTATTAATTAGTCAGTACAAAATAGAAAATAGGATTGACTACATAGAATATAAAGTATAAGACTTAAATATAATAGAATTTATTGACCTATGATAATTATAGTTATCAATACTACTTCATAATAATAGAGTATATATAATTATTAATATAAATATCAATTAAATTGTGAGAGAGAGTATTACTCTATAGAGAGTAATTATGGTTACATATAAAATAAGAATAGCCAAAATATGATTACTCTTTATGTTTAATATAAGAAGTTTGTCAATTTTTTATATATTATATATTATGGTGTACAAATTAAATCATGCGCTTCTTGTATAATAGACTAACTAGCCTAATAATCTACATACATATATATAATTTATATCTAATAATAAAATAAGTATAAATATAATAATTAAATAGTAATTTATAATATGATATATATGCATATAAGCTCATATTAATTATAGCTTTACTAGTTAATTATCGTGTAATGATAGTAAAGTAATTAATTATGCATACTATTTCATATTATTTTGATATCAGTTCCGTAATGTAACGATGGCGACTGAATAATGAATATTGTGATAGCTCGTTATGATGCTACATTCTGCCAAAACGATCCGATCATAGTAAATATGTTCTATATTACGCTGACTTTCTAGAATAGAGCGATGCACTAGAGATAGATTATAACGTTATGAGAAAGTTAGTAAATCTAGTATAAATTGATATATGATATATAGATTTTAATTTGTGTAAAAAATTTAATTTTATAATTGAGTCAATATTATAAAAATTACTACTCTATAATATTCAATTATATTCATCTGATTACTATAATATCTGCATAATACATCACGAGAGTTCACTCAAGTAATAATTTATAATTTCCTTACACACTAATAAAAGTATATTATAACGGAGTCAAAAGCCAAAGTGCATTGTAGCTTTCTATTTTGAGCTTTAGACTGAGCTCAATGTATCCTTACTACTGATTAAATTTGATTTATACAACTAGTGAGAAATAGTCATATTGGTCGTAATTCTTATACTTCTCTCATAGTCCTTGAGAATAGAATGAGAAATAGTGCTATGAATGAATAGATAGAGGTGAAATGATTGATGAATAGGCATCGATGATGAAATAGATTAGCAATTGAATGATTAGAATTTAATGATAGCATAGTTCTTGTATTAATTATATTATAGTACATACTAATCTAAACCTATTGTACTTAATAAATAATAATAATATTCATATTTATAAATATAATTGAAAATAAATAAAAATATGAGCTAATAATAAATAATATATATAAATATGAGGATTAATTTAAAAAAAAATATATGTATTAATATATTATATAATATATATTATATATATATTAATTAATATATATAATTATGTATATATTAATTATAAATATAATAATTATATTAATTATAATAATATATATAATTATATAATTATATATTAATAATCTTAATATTAAAATATTATATATATAATATATATATATTTATATATATTTAATATATAATATATTAAATATATAATATATATTAACATAATAAGTATATAAAGTTAATTATATATATATTAATTAATATATATAATTATATAATTTAATTATATTATCTATTATATTTAATATATATAATTATATATTATATATATTTACTATTACTTATATATATATATATTAATTATTAATATATATATATTATATTTATATTATATTATAATATATATTCATATATATATATATCAATTTTTTAATCTATATATTTATAATATTATATATATAATATTTTATATTAAAAATATTAACTCATATATATATTTTAAGTAGTATGTATATGTGTATTATGTGATTATATTGATTATTTAAATATAATGTAAAATAGTAGATATAGATGATAAAATTATAGCAAAGATACCTTACTATAGATTAATCAATAATAATATTAATATTAATATATATTTATATATATCATATAATATATATTATTTATTTATATTATAATAATTAATTATATATTATTACTATTAAGTATAATATATGTGAGATGTCCTATATTAGTGATTAGTAATATTATTGAGTGTATTAGTGAGATTTTAAGTATATAAGTATATATTATAGTATAATGATGTTAATGATATATTAAGAGTATATTAATGATAATAGTGTATTATACTTATATATATCTATTATTATTATATATATTAATATATTATATTAATTATTTAAATATATTATTATTATCTATATGAGTTAATTATTATTATTATAGCTTTATTATTAGACTATATTATATAAGAGGCAAAAATCTCTTATTTCTTACTCACAAGAGGCTTTTTTTCTGTTTTGGATTTAATTAACTTATATAATTTAATTATATAAGGAGGTTATTTGTAATTATAACGTAAAGATGCTAGACTGATGAAGGAGTGTAGTGTACATATGGGTTCCATCCCCCAATATTATTTTATATAATTAATAGCACGATTCTAATAAAGTTTCAGAATGACTCTAATAATGAGACTCTCATCTAGAATATAATTTTAATAACTTAGAATATATTTTATTCATAGAAAGTAAAAAGAATTGTAATGTTTAAATTTGGGGGAACCTAATAATGAATGAAAAAAAATAATATTATTCTATACTATAAATAAATATATATAATATAATTAATATATAAATTATAAAATATATAATTAATTAAAATATAATTATAATTATTACAAGATACATTCTGTAGTCAAAATTAAATTTAAGTTAAATAGTAAATAATTATATTTACATATTAATAATTATAATGAAGATTATAAATAAAAAATTGTAATAAACTTTTAATAAAATATAATTTTGTTAATTTGTAATTGATCTATAAATTATATATAATAATAAACAATAACAATAGCAATTAAAATTATTATAATATAAATTTAATAATATATTATTAATTATATTATAATTATATAACTTTATATATTAATAGAGGTAGATGAGTAAGTGGATGAATTTATAAATTATATTATACTAAATATATAAATAATTAATGGATGATCATGGCTCATATTCTACTCACCTAAATCTGATTATTTACTAAAAAATAAAAAAATACTCATATATAAAATTATAAAGTTTTTTCATTTTCTTTTTTATTTCGGGTAATGTTTATTATATTAAAGTTAGTAATAAGTAATAAAAATACTTAATTGTACATATTTAATTAATTATATATATATTATAATTATTAAATATCCTAAATTAGCAGAATTATATAAATATAATAGGATTAATTTTTTCCTAAGAATGATAGAAAAATGTAAACATATTAAAATAAATGTAAGTTAATAAGAACAGGGATAATATTATTATTTGTCGTTTACATAAGTTAATTTGTAGAATATAAGCACTCACTAGAGTACATTAAAAATATCATTATTATATTATTGGAATCTTACAATCAAAAAATGCTGATTTCACAATAATATATTCTTACTTTTCTGTACCCAAAATGGTTCTCGAGATGATCTAGTCACCTTCAGTCTCCTTGCCAGAGCTTCAGATGTATTTATAGCTACTTATATACCTAAAAACTTATTCCATTGTATGTTTGTAGGTTTTTGGGATCTCAATCATATTTTTATATTGTAATATCTTTGAACGAATAAATATGAGTTATTATATTAATAGATTTAATAATATTTTAATTTAATTATTGTAGTATGTAATTATTATATTAATTAAGTATCGGTATCGGTATTATTTTTAATTATTTCAAATTTTATCATTTTGTTATATATGTGTTTTTTTTTGGTTCTAGTTGTGCTATTTTTTATATTATATTTTTAATATTTTGTCTGCAACACAAATTAAGTCATTAGCCTTGAGTTATCACCACCTTTTGTTTTTATATAGCATATGAGATCTCTGTGATCCTAACTGCTGATATTTACCGTGTCAGGTTAATTAAACAGTTCCAATAGCAGGATTTTGGTCTTTACTCCGATCATAATAAGTGGCAGTAATCCAGATCCACTAAATTATGGAATGCAAGTATATGGTATTGAAGTAAGAGTGTTTTACATATAGGGTCTACGATAATATTGATCAGTTTGATTGTTAAAATAAGTGGTTTTATTGTATTCCTTGTAACTCTTAACCTTACTCCATCCAACAATGAATCAATTTCTAATGAGAGTTAACCATTGGTAACTGTATATAGGGTAACGTTTTCCAAGTTTGCAGATGAGAGCAAATTGGAAACCTAGAGAGTAACAATTTCCCAGCTCAGATTCACTCCTGAACTGAGAATAATCCACATTCTTTCCAAACCGCTACTATATAGAAATTAAATATATTATTATAATATAATATACAGATTAGTGGATTAATATATATTTATATAATGTAAATATTATGTTTATAACTTAAATTATTATATAAAAAATTTCATCTCATTTTTGTAAAGGTAAGTAATAGGATTATATATGTGTATACTGCGTATTTACTATAGGATGAGCATGTAATATCTAGCTAGTTATATATATTAATATATCATAGTATGGAATCTTATATATTCTTGTTGTTAGAATTAACACATTAGCTCTCTTGCAACATTTTGTGTTTAACTAATTTTTCTCTTAATATCTTTTATTCTTTCTAATTACACACTCTCATAACTTTTCCTTTCTTATATTCTATCCAAACAGTTTAACTTTTATAAGATCTTCACTCATAATTATAATATTATTCTTATTTAGATTGAGCAATATTTGGAATCCAAAGTATCACACGTGTATGGATATGATTTTAAACCCGAGTTCTCATCTGAGAACATAATCTGATGTAACAAAAATCAATAAGTATAAGCTTTAGTATTTGTATTTACTCATCTTTTAAAATTTAAAGGGGTGTAGACTCTATTGAGTTTAAGTATCCGAAAAGAAGAGTTAAACTTCTTAAGATAAGTCTAACCACGCAGAGTAAGATTCGTTTAAAAGAGCGTGTAGGCATCAGAGTAAAGTGGGGAGACACATGAAAACAAGAACCAGAAAGTCTCACACAAGAACAGAGACACATCCGTGTTCTCGATGCAACATTGAGAACAATTATGAGGCTGACGAGTTGCGGTAATGGGAGAGGTCATGAGGAGGTGTGGCTACTGGTTTAGCGGTGACGGATGGCGGTGCGGTGCGCAGTAAGAACGATTTTTCGAGAGTGAGCTTTACACTGATGGCTCACTTTCATCCAGAAGACAGACGTTGCGCTAGCAGTAACAAAATTTTTATAATACTTATTTTCTTTACTGATTACCGTTTATTTCTACTAAGCGGTATTTTACTATAATTGTAAAAATGTGATACAAGGTCAAGACTTTTAATTCACAAACATTATAAAAATCGTAGATTTAACCAGTTTGAGCAGTGCTTCTAAACTATGGCTGTGCAGGTTTTTCATACATTGATGGGTTTAACTTATTCAATTTTTCCATATTACTAACTAAAATGAAAAGAGTTAGAACATACAATTAAATAATTTATATAATTGTACAAATATTTTAGAGAATGTCTCTAATTCTATTTTAATAAAATACTGACCACTCGGATAAATGTAAACTGAGACTTATCTTCTCCACTCCATGACAATTTAAGAACAAATCATATTACTTATTTGATATAAATTATATCCCTAGTTTATTTTTCCTATTATACCTATGATAGTGTTATTTCTATTGAGTATAGTATTAGTTAAATATATTTACTTACTATACTAACATGAAAAGTATAACCATAATCTCTAATATTTCGACCTCATATCATTTCCTAACTAACAGTATCATAACCTTTAATATATAATATATTATATTATTAAGACGATAATATTCTAGTGAGCATTTCTTACTATGTTTAGTGTGTGTGTGGGTTCGCTGTTGTCCTTTGTGTGTGTGTTTGTGTGTCCGTTTGTAACAGTTTCTATACATCTATTCTAAGAGTGATCCTATAATAAATGTATCTTATATTTGATACTTAGTATTAATTTTACAAACTTATATAGATAATCGTGATCATATGTTTAGGTTAATATGATGATTATCTCAATACTTACTATTAAATACCCTGTAAAATCTATATGAGTAAAAAGAAAAGTATGAAGATATATCGGATTAGTGGCCCAATGAGCATGTTATATATAATACCTTCCCTAACTAATGATTTTATTTATCGAGGTATCTTTATATATATATTAATATATATTATAAGTTCTAGCTTTATCATAAACTCTGAGTTAGCCTAATCATACTACTATGACCTATTACTATAAATATTACTCGCTCAACTTAAATAACATATATATTATACTACCTATGATCTATCTAAATAATAATATATACTTATATAAGCTTACTATACATTATATTTAAATTACCTTATACAGTTATTTTAGGTAAATAGCTCATTCGGTATATTAACATTAAGTTATATCATATCTCATATTATTCACCGAAATAATAATAAGAAGCCTATATAGTGAGCTCTGTATTACTATCTTTATAATCCTAACATATAATTACTATGCTAGCTATAATTAGCATACTTCAACTTATATTATAGTTAATTCTATATTCTAAACTGATATCTATTTATTGAAAAACCCAAGTTCTCTCAAAAACCTCTATAACATTCATCTTTAGTATTATCTTCTATGGAAACTTAATTCAATTATTCCTTTCCTTTCCAGATAATTAATAGCACATTAAGTATATGGTTCTATATTATTCAGAACTCTAGAACATCATATGTATAAGGTTATATATTTATTCATTTTATTATCTGCGAATTATAATAATAATCTTTAAATTCTACCTAATCTTAATTAACTATATATTATACTGAATATTTATATGGTTATCCACAGCTCTTATAGAGTATAAACCTGTTAAATCAGATGGGGGTAAAGCACCTATATGCGAGTAGGTGTAAATGGACAGCATATTGCTACACTTATATAACCAAGTAATCCCTAGTTCTTACACAATTAAAAAAACCTAAATATAGATAATTTTGTAAAAATACCAGGGTGTAAAGTTATGTGGTTAATACTAATATCAGAGTTCATATATCAACACCGCCCTCGGGAAATAAATTTTACATTGAACAATCAAGAAAGGACGAAGGAGAGGATTCCAAGGAGAAAGAATCTGGAGGGAGGGTTCCAGGAGGAAGTAAACTTGGAGGGGGATTAGAACAAAAATGAATGGGGGGGAGGGTATCGAGAGAGAGCCGACTTCTCTCTTATCGGAGACAACTTTAATATTCGTTCTTACACCTCGCCCCTCTTTTATTTTGTTAGTTTAACTCTTTCTACATCTAGGCAGTTAACTCAGTCCATATATTTATAGTAGCATTATTAAATGATTTATTATGTACTATCAAAAGATGTGTTGTCGTTTATGTGTCTTTCTCGTGCAATGTAGATGTGGTGTCAGTGGTGAATATGTGTCTGGGGTGTAATGCGCAATATGCGGTCGGTGAAGACTATTAAGAGTTGAGTGTGCTCGTACGTGATCAATGTTATTTAAAAAATGTGTGATAACAAAAAAGAGAGAAATACGAGAAGTCTTCGCTATTTAAATTTGTCTAGATCGTTAGAATATTCGCTTGTACTTATAACTATACTAATATCTTTCTGTGTTTTACCTATTGAGTCCATCATTTATCACCAGTATAGGTTTATATAGTATAGTTTTCCATTATTTGCCTCTATTTAAATTACTCTAACTGGTAGGTTTTATTCTGATACTCAGTTCTATATATTATGCGCCTACATAATCATATCACATCTATAACCTTTAACGTTTTCATATAATAGATTTGTTCATATCTCAAGTATACTTAGAGGAGAATAATTCATCTTAGAAATAGATTGGCGTCAAATATGTATACGATCATAAATAATCTAAACATAATACTTATAATCTCATACCTTTCAGAAGATATAACGTTACAGCATTGAACATATAATCTTACGTTAGGACGAATAATCTCTATATCGGTGAGAAGTAGCTACGCCAATATCTTGTAATATTTTTCAATTTTAAGCACTACCTTGAGGTAGAATATAAACTTGCGGTGCAGATTCTTGTTACCGTCTTAATTGCTCAAATATTACAAGTGTTTCTTGCCCTTTTCTTCCCGTGAGACTAATGATATTATGATAAATTACCATTCTTATTTAAGATTGGTATCTACATTTCTTGTGTCTGTGTCACTTCCTGCTGTACGCAGATTGCTTGTATATTCTTTATTTGTACTGTATTTCCTCGTTTCTTAAATATTAATTGAGTCTTTATACCTATTTATTAATATTCTAAAATTATTATTTACTTTTATTACATAGTGTACTTGATATCTGTAACTATTTATATTATATAATTTATAAGAAATCTTAGGGAGGGGGAGGACGGGGGAGGAGAGAAGGAGTAGGGAAAAGGGGAGAGAGTTCTGACAGTAGAAAAACTTTTTCATCTATTATTATCTTTTAGAGACCAAGTGAAACTTCAAAATACTAGTTGTTCAAAACTACTATATCTCTTAAAAATAAAGAAACAGAAGCTATAGTAGGCTAATAAATACCCTACATTGATTAATTCAATAAAAATTTTGTATTTGCCAATATAATATAATATCTATAATACTAATTCTTATAATATTATCATGGTGTCTGCTGTTGACAAATATAATATATATTTATATAATTAACATATAATCAAAAAATAAATAATATTGTACTTATATTGTAGAATATCCGAATGGGAACGAAAATCCAGAGAATATTATACATAATAGATAGATTAAAACAAAAATATATTATAAAGAATATTATATCTATATATATATATATATATATAATATATATATATACAGTTATATAAATATATAATTATAATCTGAAAATAGCTTATATGATAGTACAATATATAATTAAATAATAATAAATTTATAATATAATAAAATTATATATAAATAATATAAATCAATAATAATAATAATAATAATACAATAATACAAATAAAAAAGTAAAAATAGTAATTTAAATAAAATAATAATAATAAAGTAATAATAATAAATATTAAAGTATTAATAATAATAATTAAATTAAAATTAATTAAATACAATAATACCAAATAGACTAAATATTAAATAAGGTATTATTATAATAATATAACTTATAATTAATAATTAAATATTAAATAATAATCAATATCTTCATAGTATTAAAAATTAATAAAGAATACTGATATTTTTTTCAATATTAAGATTTTACAAGGATTGCTTATTGCATTAACAAAATAAACAACGGTATTTAACATTATATGATTAATTTTAGTAAAGTCAGAAAACTATATGGTATAATAACTCAACATAAGTGAAAAACTGGGAAAAATCTATCTGCTACTATATTAATCTATGAAATTATTTTAATTATTCATATGAATTAGACAAACTCGTTTTTATTACACTCTTTCTAATTCAATCCTAAGTAAATTGTACTTCGTTAGATTAGATCCAAGCATTAAATAAGTAATAATTGAATATCTAAAATTCCTGGGCCCTAGAAACAATTAAATAATTTTGATATAAAAATAATTGAATATATTTATTAATAATAAAGCAAATATTAATATCATATAATATATAATTCTGAGATGGGAGATAGGAGGGTAATAAAATGATGATAGTAATGGAGTAAGATAAAAAGCAATCTAAAGGTATTAAACTAATTCATAACCGGATAAATAATACTATATATATTGAGGATATTAAGAGTGATTCAGTAAGATCCAATAATAAGGATTAAGCCTAAAATAAAGTGTACTTATAATAATATTAATACTATGGATATCCATTTAGATAATAATTTAAATGGAGTAATGCTTTATATTATTTCTATATAATAGCATTATTATTATTTAGGCACCTTATTAATATCATTTCCACCAGACATATAAACAAACGTACAAAATATACATGCATTCTGAGATGATGAATGAAAATCTGTGAGTATAACTATACATTGTCGTACACACCTAAACCTTTATCTACAGGTATAATAACCCTGTTTCATCTTATTAATTTATATTTACATTATTATAATTATTATATTTGAGTCAAAATGACATAAAAGTAGGTTAAATTACGCGTCTATGATTAGTAATGTTAATTTGAGACTGTGTTTATGAATATCTGGAAAGGTAGCTATGTCTTTTTAGAATATAATAAATTATTTGGATAACTTACAATGCAAATATGTATCGATACATATTGTGGTGAACACTTAATACTCATAATCTAATTTATTTCACTAGGGGGAGGAGAATACAATACAATTAAATAAAAAATATATAAATTAAAATCTTTAATAATAATATCAATAGAGTATTCAATGATCGTAAGTATCTCCACTGACTTTTCCTAATCTATATAACTTTCGTCAATGATTCATATAGACTAATAACAATGAAATTAAAATTTTAAATAACTTCAAAATACTATATATAATACATAATAATAATATATATAATTAATAATAAGTCCATTATAAATTTACGCTATGTACATACTAGCATAATATCTAAAATAAATTTTGACGATATAAAGAATGATGATAAGTATATGATCACCCATTATTATGTACCTTTCGCTACAATATATAAATTAACTACCACATCAAGGTCTACCAAGCAATTTTAGATTTAGAGTAAAATATTAGGTAACTAATCTCCTTGTGACCTGAACAAACCCTTTATGTCAAAATAAATAAACTAAATATATCACTTGGAGTTTTAGAGATTGGTATTTTAAATGTGTTAATTTATTATTATATAAAGTTTATAATACATAAAATTAGAATAAACTTAATAAAATTATCAATCACCATATATCACTCGAATATAAACTAATTTAATACTAAAATATATAATAATTAATAATTTAATTTAATAATTATAATTACTACAATCTAATTATAATAATAATTATAATAATAATTAATAATAGTTACATATATAAATTCTTTATTTTCAAGTATAAAATAATATTTTATTCCACTTAAATAGATAAAATAATATCAGTCTATAAACTTAATTTATCAATATACATTATAATACCAATATAAAATTAAATAATCACATCAGATATTAGGATACTACTAATCATTATATGATCGCAATCAACTACAAACATTAATTACTTTTACCTACACATCTTATTAAATAATAGTACTAAATAATAATACATTTTAAATTAATACACAACAACCCAATTTGTTTAAGAATTAAATATCCCACTGTTTACAATATAAAATCAAATAAGCCCCTATCTTACCACAGAAACTAATTAACAACTTATAAATATATAAAAATACCAAAATATACTCATAAATAATTATAGCTCATCTAACACACTAATAATAATAAAAGTACAGCTCAATACAAAATTTGCAAAATCCATTTCATCTATATAATCAATAATAATATAATAATAATAAATATAATAAAAATATAATAATAATAATATATATAATATAATATAATAATATAAATAATAATATATAATAATAATAATAATTGCAAATTAAAATTAAATTATTAAACCCTAATAATTAAATTTTATGTAAATATTATAAAATTTATGTAAAATCATTATTATTGTATATTATATATATTATATATATATATATAATATATATATATATATATATATTTCCATACCCTTTCTTTAGAAAACTCATAAACATCACTAATACTAACATAATATTATATATATATATATATTATTATATATATATATTATATATATATATATATATATATTAAACACATTTGGATCAACACACAACCCTGTTATATCAGCACAAACTAATTAAATTTATTAATTCATATCATGAAAATCATTTTATAAGAATGTCACTATTTGTTCCCACTGTTAATCCCATCCTCTCAAGTCTTTTGTTTGAACCTCAACATGATATTTATCGCTGGCTAAGCAACGACTCAAATTTTGCCCTCTTTCGAGATAAATCTCGCCAACCTATAAATACTTGTATCGAAACATTCCAATGAATCTCCTTTATTGCTAGTTATCTCCTCAGAATGAAATAATATATAAGATTCGAAACATCCTAACTTGCTCTATTGTAAGATCTGCTTACTGATTATTCTAATTGGACAACGTAAGTCCCGGAATTTTTATTAGGCAAGAATTTCTGAAAAACGTACATATGATTCTACCTTCTCTGAGAGTAATGATGAGGAGACCAGTGATTGCTGACAGACAATCAAATGTAGCATCTAATCAAATCTGTAGTGTATAGTTTAAAACAGAATAGGACAGAATGAAAGGCAGACTTCTGGCTCTCGGCGTTGATGCACGCGTGATACCTGGTTGTACGAAATTTGTGGTACGATATGTCACCGAAAAGGAACTATTACTATCTCATAGACTCATAGACATAATATTTCCATAAATGACCAAGAGAATTACTAATTATATAGTGTACTGAGGAAGAGATTAAATTGATACTAATTTCTATTTACTCGAATTTTGGGAAGTGATCAATAAGGAAAAACAATGTTTACTTAAACCTTAAATTGAAAAAATCTATTGACAAATTTTAAAACTTAGAGAAATGGCCATTTTGAAATCTTAACCTTTCACCTCTGAAGCTATCCGCACTCTCAATTAATTAAAGCTTGATGTGGTGAGAGTCACCGGTGAGAGAGAGAGAAGGATACAGTGTAATGTTTGGATTAAACGAATGAGAAGACTGGTTAAGTGAATCCCTCACTCTCCAATAGCCAACCCTCAGACATACCCCTGGTCATAGTTACCTTTAACTGCTAGTTTAACTTTTCACTCTCAAAACCCTATCTTAGAAAACACGACAACCTGCGAGAGGAAGGGGGATAACAGTTATTATGAGTAACACACGCCAGGAAAATGATCCTGGCAGATGTTTATGTTGTAATACTCATCCACCCACGCCAAGTCGATAGGGATTAGTAAGGGGATAGGGAGACCGGTCTGTACCATATAGTCAATAAGAGTAAGAAGAGGTGGGTGTCGACTATTAAGCATCAATGGAATGTATATTGCTATACTCTGGATTCGGAGAGAGAGTGTGGTCAATCTTGGCACTAAAATGTTAGTCGGAGGAGGTGAGGGTGGTGCATTATAAACGACCATAGTAGCATGAACAATGAGACCATTAGTGATTTAGGAGATGGCACTGGAAAGAATGATGTCATAACAAATGATAAACTTAATAAAAAAAAACAGAGACAATGAGCGTGTATATTATAATTTACCCTTTTTAATAATTAATTTTCGAATAGTATTTTTATATATTTAGGTTGTTAGCTACTAATAACTTATATATAATATATAATCTTTATATTAATTATAATATTTAAATAAATATTAATAATATATAATTTTAATATTAAATAATTAATATATATATATATTAATATATATATTATAATATAATATATATATTAAAATATAATATTATATTGAAAGTTTTATATAAAATAATTATACTAATAAAATATTACTTTAAAAATTTGTTCAATATTTATATATAAATTATCAAGGTCAAAATAATAACGGTATAACATATAAATTTAGCCGATTGAACTGAAATATAGATGACAGATGACAAGATTGGAAAATAAAATTACAATGTCCAAGATATTTTTTGCCGATTAGTCACCCAATTAGATAACGAATGACAATTAATCGTTACCCATCTAACTAATTAAATATATTATTATTATATATATATATATATATTAAATATAAATATAATATATAATATTATATAATATTATATATATATATAATAATATTATAATATATATAATATATTATATTTAAATAATATTAATAATAATTTAATTTAAAATATATAATTTATATTGTTATTATTATAACAGAAAATCTATAAATTATAAATATATTTAAATATAAATACATATAAATTAATTAATATATTATATCTTAATATATATATATATATATATATATATAATTATATATTATATCATATATATATATTTTTTAGATATAAGTATTATTATTTTTTATTTTTTTTTTATTTTTTATTTATTTTATTTTTTCCTAGAAGCCATAATATCCTTCGTAACTAATGAAACTGACATTGATTCAACTGAGTGGGCATAAGTAAGTCCCGATTTTGCAATAGAATGATGGAATGGGAGTGATGATGGATCGAATGAAAAGTGTTTGAAATTGATTGCATGATAAGAGGGAGAATGTTTACAGATGATTGATAGAATGTAATAGATAGATTAAATAGAAATGATGATGATGATGATGATGAAATAAAGATTCGATCTGATAGATGAATAGAAGAACATGGGGCGGCGTGAAAATTTGAAAGTGAATAAAGATTATATAATGAATAATGAATGATGAATGATGAATGATGAATGATAATGATGAATGAATGATGATGACTAGCCACTTGGATCAAAGGACTTTGCCTAAACGACAATTATCCACAAGAATAATCAGAGTTAGGTGACGCAGTAATTAGCATAGTCGGAGGACTTAAATAGAATAGGAATGAATTAAAACATTAAGTAGCGATGAGAATAATAGAAGGCAAAGAATGAAGAGTTTCAAGACAAAAATCAATGAAAATTGAATGAGAATAATCTAATAATGTGATTAAGAAGGAAGTGTAACATACATAAATAAATATAATAATATAATAAAACAGATTTTGATACAGTCCATGCTCGTGAGCGGAGAATGAGAATCCTTGATCTTTACCAAATATTCACTAAACATCGTTTTTCATGAGTATTGAAACAATAGGCAATCTTCTTGTTAGTATAAAGAAGAGTCGAACGTAGTGGGGTGAGGAATGGCCGGAGAGGCTTACGCAAAATTTGCAAGCTCCCCAAATTTTTCTCTCTTGCACGAGTCTATACATTCATTTGGTAGTGAATCATGCTATCTCTGGCAGGTTGTAAACACGATTGTGTGAACGAATCCCTACCAGTTATGATGATATATATATTGATGAAGGATATGGAGTCACCTAACGTTCACTGAACCGAGTCTTAAAAGGCTGAGAAGAAGAACTCCTTAATCGAAGTAATTGAAATTGTGTGAGAAGACGAAGCAAGAAAGTAAGTATTGGGACATATAACTTAAAAGTGCTAATTATAAACGCCCTCAGAGCCCAAATAAGCAATTGAGAACTTTCTCAGCTCTAAACTAAGCCAAGAACTATAATGAAGAAGAGGAGGTGTGAACATAGTCTTAGAATCACAATACCCAAATAGTGGAACTAGTTATTGATACCATGGCAGCGAGGGCCCCGAAATAAGAGCCTTTTATATTATAACTGGAGTATCTAAGCATAAGAAAAAAAAATTCACTTTTGAAAATGACCTGTTCAGTCTAAGCTACTGATAATCTTAACATTGGAATTACATTCTCCTCTAGCTTAGTTTTTTAGTATGAGGGCCATTCTGATGTTAGCATATTCACACTCCTGCTGTAATAAGAATTGATTGTGTAGGGTTTCTTCAACTAAAGCGAATATATCGAGAGAGATATATATTTGACTAGATGTATATGGTAGAAACCTCTAGAAATGTTTATATGTTGTTTCACCAGAAAGGAGATTGCAGAAATTATTTAAGGGATTGCTCTGTATTCTGCACATAACAAGTGATAAAGGAGTGCGAAAGAATCGTAGAGAAAAGACTGAGGGAAAGAATTGAACCACAGTTGGGTGAGGAGCAGCTTAGTTGCAGACAAGGAAGAGGTACAACGGATCTTATCTTTGGTTTGAGGTAGATCGTGGAGAAAACATGGGAGCATAACATCGATGTGAATGTGCCATTTAATGGGCTGCAAAAGATCTTTGATTTGGATCCGAGAAATAAGTTGTGGAGGTGTATGGAAAGGGAATATGGAATATCAGGAAGAATGTTGAGAGCAGTCAAGAGCTTCAATGAGTCTTGCTCACGTTCAGTCATTACTGGACATTAAATGAAAGGCGGTTTGAGGTCAAAACGAGAGTAAAACAAACTAGTGTGTTGTAGAAATTCGTTTTTTCACTATCCGAGAATGAGCGTATGAATACGAACATTCGTTTTTAATATTAGCGATGGCTAATGAACAGGGAATTGGGTATCTTGGCATACGCCGACGATATCGCTTTTTGGAGCTTGAAGGAGGAGGATATGGAAGAGGGTACTTGAAAGGTGGAATATGTATTTCAAGGAGGGTGATCTGAATATGAATAAGAACACTCTGGTTATGAGAGTAAATAGAGAGAGATAGGGACTGTTTAAAATCCATGTGGATGGAAGTAACATAAAAGAGGTAAAGTTTAGTATTTAGGAAGTGTGTTCGGAAATAGGGGAGGAATAGAGGAAGATATTGTTGAAAGGATAGGTAAGCATAGAAGAAGCGTGAACGTTTTTTATTCTTTGCCTTTGCAGGCAAAAAGAGTCATTTTCTAGAGTATTTTCACTCCCAAATTGATGTATATTACGGAGAGTTGGAAAACAAACACAGTTTCAAGATGCCGGAAGATACAGGATACAGGCAGCGGAGATGAGGCCCTTGAGGTTAATGCTGGGAAAGAGCAGAAGTGATAGAGTGAAGAATGAACATATAAGAGAGAGAGCAGACCGAGTAGAGTGCCATTTATTTTGAAGTTTCATATTTTGGGGAGTGCCGAGTGGAATTATGTTCCATTACATGTAAACGAGAGAGGTTCTGGAGTGGAGGTACGGGGAAGGCAGGCGAGATCGAGGAGGAGGCCGAGGAAGCGAGGCCGAGGTATGGAGGCAGAGAGTATGCAAATCCGAGTGGAGGCCGAGGAAGAGGTGGAGAGACGAAACTGATGAGTATGAACTAGAGAGGAGAAGACTTCCCGAATTCATGGGAATGCCGAAAGGAGGGGGAGACTTCGAAGATAAAGACGGATGGAAAACCAGACTACACACATTGACCGGCAGATAAATGCCTTCCGTAGGGAGCTAGAGCGAAGTAGTTATATGAAACAAAATGTTACCTGATATATATATATATATTAATATGCTATTTATTATATATATAATGATAATATATATAAATTAGTATAATGTAGATATAGATACCTTATAATATACTATTATTAACTTAGTACTATAGTATCTATGGAAAAAATTTCCGAAAAAAAGTAGCAGGGGGAAAAGAGTAAAGAAACATAACGGGAAAACAGAAATACAGAAGGAAACAGAAAAGTACAGAGGGAAAACAGTAATGTACAGAGGTGATGAAACTGGAAGAGATGAATAGTCCTAAAAAATCTAATCGAAAGATGATTAGATATATTTTAAGAGGACGAGAGAAGGAAGAGCTTTCTATTATATTATACTAGTAATACACTTAACTAATGTTTGAGCTAATATATATATAATATATATATCTGGAGATATGTAATATAATATAATAGTATATAATGATAAATGAGCACACTATATTAGTAAGGAATGATATAAAATACTAGTTTAGAGAGAGTTGTAGTATTATATATATTAGATTAGTAATGAGAAAGTAGGTTAATAATAATTATGTAAAGCCTATACAGTATATAAATATAATTGAAGGCACAAATGAAAAGAGAAGTAATTAGTTATATATAGTAGTTATATTATATATTATAATTAGATATATACATTGATGGAGTATTAATATATAAGTAGAGTGGTATAATATATGAACTAAATATCGTATAGTATTATTATATGATTTTAGAATTATTGTATCACGTATAATGAACATTTATATACAATATTAATAATATATAATATATATATATATATAATAGTATAGTACGTGATATATATATATATAGTGTGTACTGGGTTATATGTATATATATAATTATATATAGCTATATATATATATAGATATACACGGATATTATAATAACAAAAAAATTAGACGTTTGAGGCAATCTGGTCATTTTTATAGGTTTTCTCCCACGATTTGTTATGTCTTTTTGAATCTGAAAATGAACTTTGTTATACACAAAACTGTCTCGCTTTGCGCCATATTATGGAGATAAAATGCAATGCCTTTATTGTATTTTAAGATACCGTTTGAAGCCATAATGTCGGTTGACGACTCACACAAATAACCATAAGTCGAACAGAGCAAAAGAAATAGGCTTATATAATATGATAATATATAATATGTCTGGAAGAATATATAAGATAAATAATGTATTCTAATCTGTAGATATATATTGTACACTCTGTGAGTGTCGTGATAGACTAACGACCAACCTTAGTAATATAGGATAAATGAGTAATAATATAATGAAACGAAAATGGACTGGACAAACATACGAGTCTTGCTTGTTATAGAAAATGGACGGAGGAGAATGAGACAGTAAGCAACAGAGAAAGACAAAGATAACAATATACATTTTTGCTCGTAGTAGAATAGTTGGGGTGTTTGGTACACCTTGTTTTTTCTTGGTTGGCAATCCGGTTTTGCAAGTTTGTACAAGTCACCCTTGTTTTATTTTCGAGTTGGTAAACCCTGATTTGCTAGTCGTGACTGTTTGACTCTAACTCATATTACCCGGTGTTCGTAATATCAGACTTGCCAGCCGGATATTTCTATTAAAAAACGAACATATTTTCATAAATATCTGAACTATACACTGAAATATCCTACTGTTTTTATATCATATTAACTAGAATTCCTAGACAGAATTGGTATATGACCTACCATACGCACTGATTTAGTAATTGACAAACACGAGGTCGGTAAGCAGTCAGCCTAAACTAAATATTTCATCTAATATATTGGTAAACTTTGACAAAATCGGGTATTCCTTTTATTCGCTAGATAGCGTGATGTTCTACTACGTTCGAGGTGCCACTAGATGTCAACGACTTAATCTTTCAATCTCTTGCTAATAAAGTAAGCTGGGAGAACAGTAACAAAATTAACACTTTGCAGGTAAAAATGTCGTACTAGAAAAAAAAGTACGTTATAGCCTGTCAACCTTTTTTCAACACTGTTTACCTTTTTTTCTTATATTTTTTTAAAAGTCCATACAACTTGGTAATAAATATGTTTTGCTCGTATTAATATTAAAGGAGAACTGGTTGAGTCGGATACTGAACATTACTTAACTTTTAACTGTTTTATATCCTACAATTATTTTAAATTTTTTTTATTTATTTTTTAATACTTTCGAATTAAAAACTGCATTTCATTCCATTTTGCTTTCATATAAATTGAAGATATTTAGATTTTCTCTCTTTTTAACCCATTCAAAAATAAATTCGCACTTTTTACACAAAGCGAAAGGAAAATACGTATTTGATTTCTGCTTACTATCACCGATACCTTTCCGAGACTTGTAAATTCCATCGCTTAATACTCCTGTGTAACTTCATGTTAATCATTAGTTCAGCAGGTCCCGAGGTTTTGCCATCCTACTTCAAGTTCATTACCCGTAACTATAATGTGGTTTTGCAAGAGGCTAGATTTACCATCTCAACGCTTGAGTTTATCCATGCAATAAGTTTGTCACCCTACAGTTCCAATTAACTTATGGTATATGATAGTCTTAGTCTCACATATTCCAGGATTTCACATTTCCAAACTTAAGCTCGTCCCAAAGCCAAGTCCCACACTAGGTCTTATACTAGGTCCCTATAAACAATAAGATTTTATCATTAATAATTCCTATACAAACTTATTTAAACATACATATAAACAATTAATTAAGTTTAATACATTTGCTTACCTGTAAACTCTATCAGGCACTCTTCTTTTTGTACCTGTTGTTAATCCTATGTTCTCAATCTGAGTTGTCCCATCCTTACTGAGATCTATCGACGATCCTGATTTGTAGTCGTATAATTTTGAAAGCTTTTTTACACCTTATGACCATCTTATTGGTTTCCCTTTCCTAACATTCCTCCCTCCCTCAAGTTCGAATCCCGAACTAAAAAGAAGAAAGACTCCATCTTTGTTTTATATTTAAAATAAACTCCCCTTAGCTTTCAACACAATTAGCAAAACTCATTAACAAAATAATAATAAAACTAATAATGATAATGCATAATAATAATAATAAAATAATAAAAATAATAATCATAATATATAAATAAATCAATAATTATTAAAATAAACACATATAATATATATTTACAATATACTTTCGCGACATTCGTATTCCCACATAATACTACATAAATAAACATAAAAAGAAAACGTAACACAATAATATAATTAATAATAATTATAAAATCATAATAACAATGGCTCACATCTTATACCTTATTATATGGTCTCATAATTGTTCTGAGGTACCTATTCTGCAATTCTTTGGATTCCACCCGTCTCACTTCTGATCTACCCTCCAGTTGCCACCCAGTTCCCATCATTCCAACAATCCTCTTCTCACTTTTTTTCTTACGGCGTATTATTCAATAGAGATTCTGAGATCCCACTTCAACAACGAAGCCTACACGAAACGAATGGACTGGAGACGCTGCTTCCTGTTAATGAGAAATGAGAATGCTTTTAGAGCCAAAATTTTCTCTCCAAAGATTAAACAAATATATAATACTTTTCCTGTTAATAATTGGGTCTACGTACATATCACCTGTTTTTTCTGAGGAGTTAGGCTAATTACCGTAATTTGCAGTTTGAGTTTAGCACACGCCTTTTTTTATGAGTTGTAAACTTGATTTTTAGGTATCATACTAGTTTGACTCTATCACTTAATTACTCTGCTTTACGTTAAATACCAAACAATATGCATTTAAATATTACCCACTGGAAGAATTAATAGAATAAACAAACGAACATAATTTTACTATTATAAATTCAGAATAATAAATTTTACATTCTGTGTTTTTTATATTCTTATAATAAATTCCTAGCTAAATTTTGTACAAACATATATCAGCTATTTGATGAATATTGGTTTATATATGATATCCTATAATAATTTCATTAATATTAATAAAATTGATAAATACTTAGAAGCAAAAATGGTACTTTACACTTTATCCTAGTTCACAGTGATTGTTCTATATCTTCGAGAACGGACGTCCTTGCCCATCATTGAAGGATTTAACTGCAATTGCTAGGGAGAAAAATAAATCAACATTAAACTTTATGCACCTAAATTGCTAGTTAGCAAATAAATAGTTATTTAAACTGTCAACTACTTTTTAAATAAAATGGAAACTGGTTAAAGCCTTTTTTTATCTTTATTTTTTTAAAAAGTCACAAAACTTGGATAATTAAATGTATTTTGACACACGTATTTAACGGGGGAGGGAGTGTGACCCCCATTAATCCCAGTAAAAAATTAGCTATATTAACTATAACTTCTGTTATTTACTCTGAATGATAAAAATCATTTGACATATAAGAATAACTAGGTACTTACGAATTAGAAAACTGCCTTAGAAACCTTATCCAATACCTGGACGGATAGTCTAAATCTGGATCTTATTAGTTGGACCGAGTTCACTAAGCATCATTATCTGGCCTTTTTAACACAAAGCGAAAGGAATACCTATGTGTATATTAGGATTTCTCATTACTTCACCGGACTTCCGACTGTTAAATTTCCTGTTTAAATAACTCCTGTGTATTCTGTTTAAATAGTTCTGAGGCCACTGAGGTTTTTGCACATCCACACTCAAGTTCCATCCGAAACATCATATGTTGCATAGACTAGTATTTTGCACAATCTCAAATCATGGGTTTATCTCATGTAATAATTGGTCCCATATCAAGTTTATCATACTAGTTATCTGTCCCATTAACCAGGTTTTACTACAATTACCACTATCAAGCTCGTCCCAAAAGCCAAGGTCCCATCAACTAGGTATCTTATACTAGGTCCCTCTATATAAACAATAAGTTATCAATTAATATATCACCTTTAGTACCATTTTATTTAACATATAACTATATAAACATAATTTATAAGTTTAAAACTTTGCTTACAGTAACTCTACGGGCTCTTTCTATTTGTAACTGTGTTAATCCTATGTCTCAATCTGGTGTTCCTCATCACTTTCTGAGATCTATTGACGGATCTGATTCTTATTCGATATCAATTCTTGAAGCTTTTTTACTTAGATCCAATTCTTTAGTTGGTTTCCCATTTTCCTAACAATAATAATATAATATACTTATATATTAAATATTATATATTATATATATATATAATATTATATATTAATATATATATTATAATATAAGTATAATATAATATTAAATATATATAATATTATATTATATATATATTATATATATACTTATTAATATATATATATATATATTATATTGAATATTAATATATAAAGTTATATAATAAATATATATTAATATTAACATATATTATATGTTATATATTATGTTATATATATTTATATATATAATTTATATTTATAATATATTAATTATATAATATTTTATATATATAATATATTTTTATATATATATTAATTAATAATTAATTATTAATATATAAATATATTATTTATAATTAATTAATATATAATATATAAATATATTATATATATATAATATATAATATATTAAATATATATTAATTCTCTTTCTTACTTTTTCTGGTCGTTGCTGTAAAGGGCTAAGGCAACTAATAGCGCTGAAATAAGAACAGTATAAATAAATATATACATTACTATCACAAAGTAAGTTGAGAAATATCACATCCAAAAATCAGTCCTAATGCTTCACACCACCTTGACGGACCCTCCAATTGTGAATAATCATCTTACAAGTTTGATTTATATCTCACCTTATCAGGCTCCCCACGACCATATGACCTAGCCGTCACTAAATCCCCATAGATTCATTTTCCTAGTATTGCAAGCCTTCTTTTCTCGCCTCACAACTCTACATTCCTGCTGACCTTTCGCAGGGCAACAACTTAGCATGACGTCATCCATGACATTATCCGTTTTGTCTTCGAGCAGGCCGATGTACGATTTTCAGAGTTCACTGGATCTGCAGCCGTACTTAACATCTGCTAGCGCAATCCGAGTTATCATTCACATGCATATTCCATATAGACCAAATCTAACCTATATACAATCTTTATTATAATTTTCATATTACATATTGCTTTAATTTGTTTAAATACTCATATGCATTTTCTCGGAAACTGATGCGTACATCAATGAGTCGAATGAGATCTATGATTTTTTCCATCTGAAGATGATATTAAGAAGCACTAAAGACTTCCTCATCCAGCACAGCCGACTTTTCCATAGTTTCTACACTCACCATACACATAACATCATGGGTATCAAAGCATATCATAGTTCAGAAACTTATCAGCATCATTAGAATTAGTATTACCCCTTGTTATTAACCAATGGATAGCCTGCAGCCAGCCACCGTTCTAACCTTCTTAGACAAACTTTCGTACTTCATTCATCTGTTCCCTTTAACTTACACTCACATATCGAGCCTTCATATTTAAACTACGGACCTTGTTAGAATTTGCCACGTAATACCAACAATCCATATTTCACAAACAGCGAATACTCGTCCACACAATCCACTCTACTATCACCTTTCCGTATATTCTCTTATCTCATCTAAAGTTACTCAAACCCCATACCCTTTTAACTATCATATATATAATATGATATATCATCTGGAGATTATCTATTTACAATTACCTTTGAATTACAAACTTTATCTTATAAAGATTCAGCCGTCACACTAAAACCTATGTTACCAGAATCTATATCAGACTCACCAAATAATCAGAGTAGTACACCCACTCACTTATATATCTATTCAATTACGCTTATAATTATACTAATATTCTTCCCCATTATTCCACCTCAATACTCATTTATCTATCTTTCAGTATGGCCCAAATGCAAAATTAATAGCCACGGAGACATATGATAAAAAACTTTTTCTGAGAGACTAAAACCCTACTGATAAAAATAATAAATTACTATATATCGATTTTCCACCCATTATATATATATTATTATATATTATATATTTATAATAATAATATAATATATAATATTAATATATATATATATTAATGTAATTAATTAATAATATATAGTAGTATATATATTATAATATATATTATATATATATATATAATATATTAAATATATATATATAAGTATATATATTATAATAAAGTTATTAATATGTATTATATAATATATATATAAATATATATTGATTAATATAATATATATATTAGTTATATATATATTAATACATATATATATATATATATATATAATTATTATATTTAATAATATATTATATATATATAAATATTTAATTATAACTATATAATATTAATATTAATGATTTATATAGATAAAATATATATATATATATCAATATATAGTATAATAGTAATATTTAATATATATATAAATATATATATATATTTATATATAATATAGCAATATATAATTAATACTGTATATATATAATATATATATATATAATATATATAGTATTAATATAAAATATATATATATTATATATATATTAATATACTAATATATAAATATAGTATATATATAATATATAATATAATATTAAAATATATGGATATATATTATATATAATATTAATATATATATATATATATAGATATATATAATATATATACTATACATTAATATATAATAAATATAACTTAATATATAGTAAATATAGTAAGATATATATATATTTAAATATAAATTACTATATATAATAAATTAATATTATATATATATATATATATATATAGTATATATATCATATATAATAATTATATTATATAATATAGTATAATAGTATTAATAAATTTGTATATATTATAATATAGTATATAAACTATAATTAATATATATATATTAATATATTATTATATATATATATTATTTATATATTATATATATTACTATATATATAATATATAATATATATAAATATTCATAATAAATAATAATATATAATATAACGTATATATATATATATATATAATGGATATATATTCAATTAAGTGTATGTAGTTAATATATGATATAGTACGCAATAAATTCATTAATGTCCTGTGTTCAGGTAATGTGTGTATACATATATTAAATCATTAAGTATATGTGAATATCCAGAACAATTATTAATGGAACATATGTCACAGTACTCAAAATACCTATATAAATTAATAATACCTCCATACCTTCACTATATTACTACTAATCGTACATAAAGAAAATATATAATTTATAACAACCAGTATGCTTATATAATTAACCGACCCCGATGGCAAACCACAGGATAAATATCTAAACGGTATATAACTCTTATCTCTACAAAATTTATAAGTATAATAAATTTTAATAAAGGTGTTAAAAACAACAAGAAAATAAAAAAAAAAAATAATAAATTACTCAAAAAAAATAACTATACCCTTATCTCAGTCTGAAAATATAGAAAATCTTTATTCCTTCCTGTTGTCCAAGACTGAATATATATATTATATATAATATATAATAATATAATATATATATATATATATATATATACTAATATTATTTATATATATTATATATAAAGTAATAAATATAATACAAATATATATTAATATATATCGAAAGGAATAATAATTATATTATATATGAACGATGAAGCTAATATTATAATATAATTATTATATATTATAAGTAATATATATATTATAATATAATTAATACCATATATATATAATAAAACTATAATATATTATATATCATTATATAATACTATATAAATATTATATCTATATATGATATTATATAATATATATAAATTACCGATAAATATAATATATATATATATATAATATAATATATATATATATAATATATATAATATATTGATAATATAATATATATATATATATCTAATATATATATAATACTATATAATATAATATATATATATAGTATATATATATATGTAATATAAAATATAATAATAGATATATATACTTATAATTATAGTAATTTATATAGTATATATTAAATATTATAAGTATGATAATCATATATATATAAAATATAATATACTTTAATATTATAATATTATTATATCTATAAATAATATTATTAAAGTATATTATAATTATATAATATAATATATTCATAATAGTAATATATAATATAAAAAAAAAAATATATATTTAAATTATAATAATAATATATATTATAAAAATATTTATTAGAGTAATATAATATATAAATAAGTATATATATATAATTACTATAAATATATAATATATAATAATATATATATATATGTATAATATAATATATAATAAATATATATAATATTAATATTATATATGTTTATAAACAACAAATTAACAACTCCAAGCGAAGGGACTTTATAATTAAATAATATTATATATATATATAAATATAATATGACGTATATATATATATATATAGATTAATATATAATAATAATATATATATAATATATATAATATTATATATTAATATATAGATATATTGAAAATAGATATATACTATTCATATAAATCTAATATATATATATATATATAATATAGTTATATAATATATAATATATTATAGTCATAATAACATAAAATATAATAATTATAAATAAATATAACTATATATATATATTATATATATTAAATATATATGTATAATATATATAATAAATAATATATATATATATATATATTATATATTATTAATAATAATACTACGTAGTAGTA
>JABUQX010109182.1:0-5000 GCA_015478945.1 Trachelipus rathkii
GTTGCTTCATTAGTTATCAATTTGGGTGTTTAACCGTTTTCGCATTTATCGTGAAACACACTTTCCGCGTTTTTCATTAAATACTTCATATATATTTATATATATATATATATATATATATATATATATATACATAGCATATATATATCTCTCTCTATATATATATATATATATATTTAATATATATATATATATATCTATATATATATATATATATATATATATATATATATATATATATATATATATATATATATATATATATATATATCTCACATATATATATATCTACTATCTATAAAAATTGTTACAAAAAAAAAAAACAATGAAAAGTGCATCATTGTAACAGAACTTTTCATCAAAAATAATAAAAATTAAAGCCATTTTTATTTAAGGAAGCATCTTCAGGTGTCAAAAACAGTATCATTCCATTTTTATGAATATTTTAAGGATAATTAAATTGTGAAATCACATAAATATTTGACACAATCTCATTACTCGTAAAGTCATTAATAAAAAAATTGATTCCATTGTAAAAAAATAAAATAAAAAAAATTTCATGACTGCTTTCCATATCTTTCTTGTTTGTTTTCAACAAAATGAAATTTTCAGTGAATTGAAATAGCAATCTTTGGGGGTATCAAGAATGCTTACGTTTTGGCTGTTGAATCATTCAAATTTTTGTTAGATTTTTTTTAAAACAACAGTTTGCAGACATTCATGTTTTCAATAAAATTCTTCATGATGTTAAACAAAAAGTAACTCATTATAGTTCAAAATGATGTTATATTTGATATGCAGAACACATTGATGAAGACATCCACAATTCATAGTTCATGATGCTGGTGTTTTGATAGTTGGACACTATGTTCAAGAGTTTGTTAAAATGTCTTACTTTAGATGCTGATGATATGAATGAAAAGCAGGGATAGGTTGAGATTGCTAATGTAATGATGTGGATGGGTTGAGAACTTATTCATAGGTGGTTATTGTCTTATTCATAGTTCCAATGTTAATATCTATTGTAGGGGTTTCATCATTGCTAAGTATTAGATATGACATTAAGTGTGGGACTTTGTTAATGTTGGCAGTTTATTCGTACGTAGGTATGTTCGGTTTGTCGTTGTTCATCATATTCTTAAATTCGGTTCTATTATATTCGTTTCATCAGTGTAAAAACTTTTGTTTACGTTATATATTCGTGAGTGTTGTATAAGAACTGTTTTTATTATGTTTCCAAATGATATCAAATACTGAGCAGATGATGATCAGAATCAACCAGATCATGGAAGGGTGGGAGGGCAGAGATGTAGGGTAGGGTGGTTGGTTTGATTACTGATTTACTGCTTTGGATGGTGTAACTATTACACTTTACTATGATGTTTGTTCAAAGAACTTGTTTTTACGGTATGTTGGATAAACTTTGTTCGCTGTTTTGTTTGTCCCTGAGTTTGTTCTATATTATTATGTTGTTATTCTCGGATGGTGTATATGTGTTTTCGAACTAAATGTGGTTGGTTTCGTATGTCGTATTCTTGTTTACTTTCTTCAGATTGGTTGAAAGAAAGATCTCATTACATTTAGGGATGTTTACTTTGCTTGAGTTTAATCAGAAGGTATTTTCGCTGTGCTGGAACGATGACATCTCACCACCTCTATGCGCTTTGATATCTATACAGGACCTTCGTTATTTAACAGTACTTATTCATTATCTTTGTTATCAAATAAATGGGTCGATCTTCTTGCCAGCCAGAGTCACAAAGTTATTTTCTTCTCATTTCTGTTGAAGAATTCATCAAGATTATTGATATCAAAAGGAGCATACGTAAAAGCTAAATTATACATTGTCATCTGATACATCATCATAGTAAAAATATCTATTCTTGAGAGATATAGTATTGAAGGTTCTAATAGAATGATCTTGTTTTCTCGTCATTGTGACAACATGTCAAAAGCCTTGATGTACTTCAACTATTGGCGTATGTTAATATCTTCAGGCGTACATATATAGGGTTCACAGTTCGAACATCTGAGAATATTATAGCTTTGATTAAAATGAAAAATAGTGTATCTCTTGTTTTGACAAATATTGACCTATGAGGAATTAATATATATCATGGGATAATCTCACACGATCTTGGCTGAAACATGTGGTTTACCGTATAATGAAGGTGCTTACAAGATGTGCTAGCATAACTAATAACATTAATCAGTTTCTTTACTCTCTGGTATGAAATGAACCTCAGTCAAAATGCAAAATGGTTAGTGCTTTTGATTAACATGCCACATCTTTAAGAGAGTTGATCTAGATATACAAGGGTGCCAATTTGTGCAAGATCTATTTGTTTAGATGAATTAATATATTTAATATATTATTATATATTATCTCATTTAAAATTTTTATATTGATATAGTATCTTTGCTATTGAAAATTATATCATTGTCAAAATAGCTTGTTTTCACTTCCTATGTTCCTTTATTGGTTAGTTAATTTAATGATAGCTGTTTTTATAATTTTATATAATATAATAAAAATTATATGTTGTAAAAATGAGAACTTGATTTACTTCCTATGTTAATACTATTCGTTTAGTTGTTAATGTCTTTATTTATTCATGCTAGCATATTAGTGTATTAAATATGTTATGTTCATAGTTTAGCCTTACAGAGGATAAAACTTTTATGTTTGCATTTATCCGTTAGGTATTATGATGGTTAGGTAAGGTTGTATTGATTTTATTAAATAATATTATGTAATATAAAAAAACTTTGTTGCGATTAATATATTTTCGTTATTCAGTATGATAATTAGATGAGGTTAGTTTTTTTTTAAATATTACCATGCTAATGTAAAGTAACATTTGATGTGTTTAAGTATATGTGTTAAGTGTAAATGAGTTACGTTTTTGTGCTATGCTAGTTACTTTACTGTTGGTAATTTTCAAATCTGTTAATGTTAGCAGACCAGTCTTGATAAATGGCATTAATCACTACATTCTTAGTTCAGTTGATGCTACGTTAGCTTTATTTTACGTGAAACTTTGTTACGTTAGCATATATTCGTTGATCAGTCTATAAAGAACTTGTTTTTTTATGCTGTCTATAAAATGATACTCGAAAATGTAACCTGAGATAAGTAGATCAATAGATCATGGGAATGTGGGAGGGGAGGAAGGAAGGTGAGGGAGGGTGGTTTGATTTACATAGTTAATGCTCTTTAGATGATGTAAAAACCCTAATTTTTAAGTTATAAACATAAAAAAATAAAAATTTTGATAAAATAAAAATATTTTTAAACAAGTAAAATTAAAATAAATGAAAGTTTTGTGTAATGTTATACAAAATATTACTTGAAAACAATAGATCAATAAGTCATGATCAATAGATCATGGGTGGAGTGGAGGTAGGATGGGTAGTATGATTTACTGATTTACTGCTTTATTGTCATACAGACATAATATTTGCAGTTATAAACCTTAAAAAATTAAATTTAGTAAAATCTCCTATTTTAAACAAATAAAATAAAAATAAGTAAATATTTTTATGTTAGGTTATACAAAATAAGTGAGATAAATGAATTAATAGTCAAGCGGATCATTAGTCAGTAAATACCCAGGTGGGGTGGGAGGCTAAGGTGGGTGGTTTGGTTTACAATTTATAACAGTTGTAAAAGTAAATTTACATGATTATAACAAAAGAATAAAGACACCTGCATCTTCATATATAAATATAAACTTGAATCAATAGATCAATAGATCACAGGTGGGGTGAAGTGGTTTGATTTACCACCTGACTTGCTAGGTGATAGCAAAAACGCTAATTTTTTAAAGTTATAAACATAAAAAGTAAGTTTGTTTATGTTGTACAAAGATATGTCTTGGAGTCAGCTGATCAAGTCAATAGTAGCAGGTGAAATGAGGATGGTAGTGGGTGGTTTGATTTACTGATTTACTGCTTTAGGGTGTGTAAAAATGCAAATTTTTTACGTTATAAACATAGAAAGAATAAAAGTTTTGTGCTATGTTATACAAAATATGACTTGAATCAATAAATCAATAGATTAATAGATCACGGGTGGGATGGGGAGGGAAGGATGGATGGTTTGATTTACTGATTTACTGCTTTAGGATGTGTAAAAGGCAAATTTTTTACGTTATAAACATAAAAAGAATGAAAGTTTTGTGTTATGCTATACAAAACATGACTTGAATCAATAGATCAAAAGATCAATAGATCAATAAATCAATAGATCACGGGTGGGATGGGGAAGGTAGAGTGGGTGGTTTGATTTACTGCTTTACTGATTTACTGCTATAGGGTGTATAAAATGCAAATTTTTTACGTTATAAACATAAAAAGAATAAATGTTTTGTGTTGTGTTATACAAAATATGACGAATCAATAGATCAATAGTTCAATAGATTAATCGATCATGGATGGGGTGGAGAGGGTGGGTGGGTGGTTTGATTTACTGATTTACTGCTTTAGATTTTGTAAATACGCATTTTTTTTTTTTTTTTTTTTTTTTTTTTTTTTTTTTCGTCGCCCACGAATCGGCCTTCGTAGCCGCATCATTAACCTTTCACTTTTTGACTTCGTCAAAAGGTGAAAGGGAAGATATATACGCTGAGAGTAGCTCTAAAGTTGGCCTCCCACTACTAATAAATACCTGAGACATGTCTGAAAAGGTATCCATAAAATCTACTTTCAGTACTAAGAGTAACAAGTTTTCTTCAGTTTGGTCTTTATTCATTAATTATTATTATTATTATTATTATTATTATTATTATTATTATTATTATTATTATTATTATTATTATTATTATTATTATTATTTTTATTATTATTATTATTATTATTATTATTATTATTATTATTATTATTATTATTATTATTATTATTATTATTATTATTATTTAAGAAATTTTATATCAGCTTCTAATTTAATGTGAAATTTGCAAACCTTTTCCAATTTCCTAAAGGTATCAACCGCTACATGA
>JABUQX010109182.1:7500-23966 GCA_015478945.1 Trachelipus rathkii
TATATATATATTTATATATATATATATATATATATATATATATATATATATATATATATATATATATATATATATATATATATTGTAATTACAGCAATACGTTAACATGAATGCTGTCTACAAGAAAGATAATGAGGAATGGCTGAGTAAAAATGAAGATTTCCTTGATATGGTCATATCTCCAGATTTTAAAAAACTTCTCGTAAGTTTCTTAAGGTATCGGAGAGTAGAGTAGAGTAGAGTAGAGTAGAGTAGAGTATGGAATCTAAATTTATTTGTAAGTATATGTTATTGTTGATATAAATATTAATAATTACCATGGCTACGGAGCAAGTAAAAAAAATTCCGGGACTTTTCCGGCTCCAGGTCCATCACTTTAAAATTAACCAATTCCTACTCCGATTCCGGCTCCAGCTCCGTCTCTCACTCCAGATTAAGTTATAAATCCTTCTTGTTTTAAAAATAAGTTCATTAATTCTTTTAGTTGCAAAATATTTATAATGTAGTAAAAAAGAATGGTTGCTAGTGATGCCTTTATTTTGTGATTAAAATGTTTTAAATATTTTAAACATAGCAATGTTTTGATAAAATTTAATAAATTATAATTTCCTCTCTTTCTAACTCTTAAAGTAATTCTTTTAGTATTGTATAGCAGAACCGCTATATCATATTTTTATTAAAAAACATCCCAGCATAGACTAAAAAATTAATAATGCAAAATAAAAAAATGGGTGAGTTCTTTAGGAAATAAAGTTACAGCCTATCAAAGTTTTGCAAACTCCCATAGGCTTGTCTTATACGCGAACTGACCAGAACGCCATTTTCTCACACATTACGTAGTAGACGACCATATAAAGCGAGAGGGAATGGAAGAATAGAGCCAACGAATATTTTACAAAAACCATAGTATAAAAAGCAATCTTTAAAAAATTTAGAATTTTTTTCAATTTAAAATATAAATAATAAGAGTACGAAAATATATAAATTAAAAATATGAATGCAATAACGTTGCGAATATATATATATATATATATATATATATATATATATATATATATATATATATATATATATATATATATATATATATATATATATATATATATATATATATATATATATATATATATATATATATATATATATATATATATATATATATATTTATATATATACAGTATATATATATATATATATATATATATATATATATATATATATATATATATATATATATATATATATATATATATATATATATATATATATATATTTTAAGAATATTCATGGAATCTAAGTTAGATTAACGCTTACGCTGACGTAGATCAATCTAGGTTTGGTTTAGGCCTACGGCATTGACGACCATATTGGTTAGGTTTAGGTCAACGGCATTGATGACACATATACTGTAGGTTAAGTTTAGGTTTACAGCATCGACGATCTATATAGTTAAGTTTCGGTTTAAGACCTTCGTAGCTTAGGTTATTATAAGTTTGGTTAAGTATATACACAAATTTTTATATATTTAACAAATATTATCATAACTTGAACTAGGAAGGTCTTAAACCAAAACCTAGCCCATATGGATCATCGGTGCTTTAAACCTAAACTTAACATATATGGATCGTCGATCCCGTACACCTAAACCTAATCTAGACGGATCTACGTTGCCGTAAACTTAAGCCTAACATAGATTGGTAAGTTTCTTTATATATATATATATATATATATATATATATATATATATATATATATATATATATATATATATATATATATATATATATATATATATATATATATATATATATATATATATATATATATATATATTCCTAGCGTTATTATATTCGTTTTTTATTTTATATATTTTTGCACAGCTAATATATTCATTTTTTTACTTTTTTTTATTGTATCGTAATCAAACGTTATTGAAATTTGGTTCATAGTCTATGTTTAGCTTGTGAGGGGTTAAAGTGTTATAAATTTACTTCGCCATTTCTATAGTCGTCCAAGACTTATGATGAGAAAACGAAGTTTCATTCAGTCGGAGAATAAGAAAAGTTTATTGGATTTAACAAATTTTGCGAGGCTATAGCTTTTTTTCTCCTAAAAACGCACCCATTTTTTTTTTATTCTTTATTAAAATTTTTTATATTGTATATTTTTTTATATTGTATGTTTTATATTAGATGTTGTATTGTGTATACTTTTATATAGATCTGAAATATAGAGGCTCTGCTATATTATACCATTCTTTTTTGATCCATAAACTGCAGGAACAGATATAATATAATTTTATTCAAAACTGTTGTTTCTTAGAGGCAAAACTGCTTCAACAGAATACTTCTTTAACGATTTCCTTAGGTTCAATTTCAATCATTTATAAATAAAAAAATAAGCCCTAAACACCTACTTAAGTGGGTGGCAAAGCTGTATCTGTTTTAGCAACATCTTGCAAAATGTTAGGATATTTAGGGATTGCCTTCTTGACATTTAAATTTCATTATTATCAATCGATCTAAGGCCTTGTGGAATTTTACATTATAAATTTCTAGAGGATTATTGGATTGAAAAACTTTTATTAGCTGGTTGTCCTTTTTCCATCTTTTATCTGCTTGCTCCAATTGGTACCATTTTAAATTAATTTTGCTTCTTAATCTTCGCCTAACAAGATACGGCAAGAAAGAATTTCTTAAACTAATGAACTGTCTGACTCCGACCAAGATTTTTGCTCGATAGTGTTATTCATTTTATGTCCTAGGTCACAAGGAACCAGGGTTGGCATTATTAAAAAACACACCCAAAAAAAACACACAAAAAAAGCCCACCTAATAAAACCCAAAAAAGCCCAGCTGCAAGTGGGTTTTTTTTATTGTTTTTTAAATTTTAGCTATTATTTTCGACAATTTGAAAGATATTTTTAAAAAATACTAATATGCAATAATAAAAACTATATCATGTTTCATTTAAAAAAAAAATTTTTGGAAATTTTTTTTAGAAATTTTCTTTTGAGTATACAAAAAAAATATTTAAGTAAAAAAACATGTATCTTGCCAGACTATATAAGCTCTGAAAATTTGATGTTGATCAGATAAGAAGAAAAAAAATACTACAATATTTCACTATTCAAAAATATATTTTTTTGAAAAAATGAAATATTGATATAATTTTTTTCTACTTTTCTAATCAACATCAAATTTTCAGGGTTTGTACAGTCTGGTGAGATACATCTTTTTTATTTAAATTTCTTTTTTCTCTACTCAAAATAAAAATTTTAAAAAATATCCCCCCCAATTTTTTTTTTTTTAAATTTGATCCAAGAACAAATTCAAAACTATTGCATATACAAAGTAATTATCTAAATAAAAAATGTTCATCTCTCCCGACTACAAATGTCCTGAAACTTTCATGCAGATAAGATAAACAGAAAATAATATCCCAATTTTTCAATTTGAAAACCCAAAAAATAGTAGGTTTTGAAAATCGACCATTGCTCAGATATGTGGTCAAATATCAAAATTCCGTTCCTATATATTTTAGATAATAGTCCAATTTTTGTATACTTCAAGTTTGAAGTCATTTCGAAAAAAAACTGTAGGATGAGTAACGAAAAATGTCAAAAACATAAGTTTTGAAAAATTGAAAATACTAAAACAATGACTACATACACAGAAAAACACTCGAAAAACGACGTTTTAGATGTCAGGAAAAGCTACAGTTTGGTTTATTTGATGAAAATCGGCTGAAAATTAGGAATTTTATGTTCATTTTTAGGGGGGGGAAATTGGGCTAATCCCGGAGAAATGATGCTATCTAGGCCTTAACTTATACAGAAAAAAAGTTTTTGATAATTGGATAAGAACAAATCAGCTAATTTATCCAGAGTTGTTGAGGTTGAAGGTGAATATCCCCAACCACTAAAGTACTAACTAATTTTTATATTCCATATATATATATATATATATATATATGTTTATAAATGTCTATGTATATATATATAACTATTTATCATATATATATATATATATATATATATATATATATATATATATATATATGTATATATATATATATATATATATATATATATATATAATAATAATATATATATTTACATATATAAATATATATATATATACTATATATACTATATATTATATAATATTATTATATATATATATATATATATATATATATATATATATAAATATATATATATATATATATATATATATATATATATATATATATATATATATATATATATATATATATATATATATATATATATATATAAAGGTAGTCGGATCACTAAATTCTGCAACACAGCGGACCAAATCAGACCACACGAGAATGAGTGTACCCTCTTCCAGCGCACCCCACATCATATATTTTGCACCGGATTGCACCTCTATATTTTAATTCGCTTCCCTCTCCAAACCGCAATACACCTCCATATTTTAAAAACTGCATGCACTGGGACACTATAATTGCACACAGCACCGCACCACACCGCACCCTATCTCTCGGGCATTAATATATATATATATATATATATATATATATATATATATATATATATATATATATATATATATATATATATATATATATATATATATATATATATATATATATATATATATAAATATATATATATATATATATATATATATATATATATATATATATCAATATATATATCTATATCTCTATATATCTATATATATATATATATATATATATATATATATATATATATGTTTATAAGTAGTTAGGGACTTTGATTGGGTTGTGTCTTTTAACATATGTATCCCCGCTTTTAGGGAGGTTAAAGAGATCACATCCCCTTGAAACTTGGTACCCTCACTTTTGATTACGTAACCTTGTAGTAGATGATGATATTAGGCATTCCTGGCTCTTCCGTAAGGATTGCAACCCCCTTTAGAGTTGTCATTTTCAGTCCCCATTTAGGGTGTCTTAGAGAGTTTGTGTTCCCCTATCAACATGGTATTTTTATCGCTGGTGGTGCCCCATCGTCAAAGACGAGGGTGCGCATCCTTACACCTCTGTAAGGGGTACCGACTCTACCAAGTTTTTTTGTTACAGGTAAATTTTCGCTGGAAATATAGTACTACTACAACTACTGCTGCTAACCAACAGCCTTCACAAGTTTTGCGGAGCCTGAGCAAGAACCGGAGCCGAAGCTCTGAGGTGCGGTGTGAAACACAACCGGAGTCGTGCGGTACTAGCTGTAACCAGAGCCAGAGCTTGTGTTGAGCGGTGCGATGATCAACCGGAACAACAGATATTGTCTGAGATGGGGATCACAACCGGTGTCTGGCGGTATTAGCTGCTACGATTAATCGCGCCAACCACCACGAATCCATAACGACCTAGCATACCTACGCTATATCAGTGCGTCAACGTTATATATATATATATATATATATATATATCTATATATATATATATATATATATATATATATATATATATATATTAACTACTATATATATATATATATATATATATATATATATATATATATATATATATATCGAATGAAAGTTTTCTGTGAGATTCTGTGGAAATAACGTGAGGAACGTAGTTGAATATATATATATATATATATATATATATATATATATATATATATATATATATATATATATATATATATATATATATATATATATATATATATATATATATATATATATATATATATATATATATATATAAGGGGCTAGGCTGTTTCAAATACGAAATTTAGATTTTAGCTTCAATAAGAGACCTCGTTTTTTCTTTAAACTAGCTACAGTTCTTTCTTCCGCCGTAACCTTGGCGTAGACATGGTTTCGAGTTCATACACCTGCAGAAGTTAACAAAGAAAGTTGGTCATGACAAATTCAATCTTAAAAAAAATAAGTTAATATATTTTTTTCTGTGTTAAGATATATACAAACGTTCTAAACCTCCATAATGGTGGTCGCAGGGGCCATCCCTAGGATAAAGATTTATTTATACTAGACCCTATTCGAATTTGAAATAATAAAGTCTTATAACCTATGACTAATAATAATAATAATAATAATAATAATAATAATAATAATAATAATAATAATAATAATAATAATAATAATAATAATAATAATAATAATAACAACAACAATAAAGTCTTATAACCTATCAATGAGATTCGGAGCCTGATAAGTAGTAAGATATACACCGATGTGGATTTGTATTGGAAACAAAGTTGTGCTGTGCTGTGCTGTGCCAGAATCAAACGTTGTTTTAGACTTGTATAATGCATGTCACGTCAAAGCATATGTAATGAAGGTGCTAAGTACGAATACACTGGTCCAGGCATCTATTAGATCTTATATGTCTCGAAGTTGGTTGTGGGCTATACAATCAACCAAAAATAATATATATATATATATATATATATATATATATATATATATATATATATATATATATATATATATATATATATATATATACTATATATATATATATATGTTATGTCCCAAAAGTAAGTGTACTGATGTCGTATTTAATTGTGTATTGGACTTACCATAAATTACAAGTTTTCTTCTTCGACGTATGACCTTTGGGAGGTTACACAGCGGTTCCAACGTTTCTTCCACTGTTCATAGCAGTATCGGAAGTTATTTTCCTGAAGTGTGTTTAGTTCATGTGTTACAATATTTTTTATGTTTTCCGTCGTCCCAAAATGATGACAGTTCAACTTCATTTTCAACTTAGGGAAGAGGAAGAAATCGAAAGGAGCTAGATCTGGGCCATATAGAGGATGTGGAAGTACTTTAATGTTTTTCTTTGCCGGAAATTCTATAATTGAGAGAGCAGTGTGAAATGGCACGTTAGCGTTGTGCAGCACACAATCGTCTGTAATGTTTGTTCTGATTTGCTAAACTCGTTTTCGAAGTCGTTCCAAGACATCTTTGTAAAAGACGTGATTAACTGTCTGCCCTGAAGATACAAATTCCTTGTGCACAATACCACGGCTGTCGAAATAAACAATAATCAGTGTTTTCGAATTGGACTTGCTCATACGTGCTTTCTTCGGACGATTATAATTTTTTGTGTGTCATTCCACACTTTGCCGTTTGGTTTCAGCATCGTACTCTAAAACGCATGATTCATCGCCTATTATAACTTTAACCAAAAATTGTGCTTCATTTCGAATTTTTCAAGTAAATCTTGACAAATTTTGACCCTATTTTCTTTCTGCTTCACAGACAAGTCTTTCGGCAATAGTTTTGCACAAATTCGCATGTGCAAATAATTCGTTAAAATTCTATGAACTGCATTTTTATCCAAACCAGTTTCTTCTGCAATCACTCTGACACTGAACCGGCGGTCTTTCTCCATCACAGCTCTAACAACTTCCACATTTTCATCGTTTGTTGACGATATTGGCATTCCAGAACGAGCGTCGTCTTCAAGATTTTCTAGGCCCTCTTTGAAAGCATTGTTCTTCTTAAAAATCATAGTTCTCGTTTGGGTGGCATCCCCATAAGCTTCGCTTAAAGAAGCAAATGTTTCAGTGGCACACTTGTTACGTTTCACACAGAATTTGATAGTGTATCGCTGTTCATTATTTACCTGCATCGCAAAAACGTAACGAGGATTGAAAACAAGCCCATACACAAAAAGATTTAGTGCAAAAACCTAACGAGGTTAGAACACACGCCCATGCATAAAAAAAGTAGGGCAAGACTGACTTTATAGATCTGGTTAAAACTGGTATGGATATGTGGTCTAGGTAACTACTATCCACTCTTATACGTCACAGAGGGGCTGCCTTACTCAGTCGTTCATGGGATATTCAGTAAACTTACTTTTGGGACAGAGAAGTATATATATATTAAGTATAATCACATTGAATCCTAGTTGAGACGTTATTCTATTGTGCAACGCAATAAATTCCGTTTTCTAAATAAATAAATACATTTTCCTTTAAACTACGACTTTAATAATTTGTTTACTCCATTTTCTTTTCAACCATGAACATCTATATTTTTAATTTCTTTTCATATAACCCGTTTTCTAAACTTTGATTAATAACTATGATATTTGGAAAAGATCTTTTTCTTTTAATCTGCAGCAAATATATATTTTCAAAATTCGTTTCTTAAACCTAAACTATTATATTTTTTGTTTAATATTTTATTATTTCATAAGTTCTTTTTTTATTTAAAGTTGTCATTTATTTTATAAATATATTTATTTCGGAAAATCTATTTCTTTAGTAAACATTTCATGTTTTTTTGTTAAAAATATATCATTTGACCCTAAAGCGGTAAAGTAGTAGGGCAAACAAACCTTGCAAACCCTTCTTCCATCTGGTCATGAGCTACTGCTTACACTGCTTCTGGGTCATTAAATATGTACTTTATTGACCCTAAAGCTTTAAAGAAGTAAGGCAAACACCCTATATAATCCACGTGTCCGTCATGCCATGCGCTATTGTTTTACTGTTTTAACGTGGGGGCCAATTTTTCTCCAGCAGCACCTCAATATAGCCCCCTCCTAAAAATGAACATAAAATTCTTAATTTCCAGACAATTTTGATGGGATAAAGCAAACTGTAGCTTTTTCCGACCTCTAAAAGCTCTTTTCGGATGTTTTTCTGTCTGTAGTCATTTTTTTCAGAATTTTCATTTTTTGAAAACCTATGTTTTTGACATTTTGGGGTTCACCTCCTATACTTGAACCACATCTATTTGAGTCTATTACCTAGAGAATGTATCAAATGTTTTTTTTTTTTTTTTTTTTTTTTTTTTTTTTTTTTTTAAAAATTTGTGCTCAGCAATGTCAAAATTCAAAACCTACTTTTATTTGGTTTTTAAAATGAAATATTGCGATAATTTTTTTTCTGTTCATGTGATCAGGGTAACATTTTCGTAGCATATAGTCTGGGTGATACACTCTTTTTACTATATAATTTTTTTTTGTGTATGCAGTAGTTTTTGATTTGTCCTTGGAACAAATTTTCAAAAAAAAAAAAAAAAAATTGAAAATTTAATTTTTTTTTTTTTGAGTATACATAAAAATTATCCAAGTAAAAAAGACGTATCTTGCCCACTCTATAAGCCCTGAAAATGTGATGATGATTGAAAAAGTAGTGAAAAATTAATCAATATTTTACTTTTTCAAAAAACATTTATTTTGAAGGGAAATATTGATATATATTTTTTCTACTTATCCGATCAACATCAAATTTTCAAGGCATACAGTCGGGCGATATGTATCTTTTTTACTTAGATAATTTGCCTGTATAGTCAGAATTTTTTTTTTTTAATTTTTCCCCAAATTTTATTTTAAATTTGTTCTAAGGACAAATCCAAAACTGCTGTATATACAAAAAAATTATCTAAATATAAGAATGTATCTCTCCTGACTACATATGCTTTTAATTTCGACATTGCTGACCACAAATTTCAAAAAATCAAAATAATATTTGATATATTCTCTTGGTAATAGACCTATATATGTGCAGTTCAAGTTTTAAATCATTTCGAAAAAAAATTGTAGGAGATGGACACCAAAAAGTCATAAGCGTAGGTTTTCAAATAAATGAATATTCTGAAAAAATTACTACAGTCACAGGAAAATACCTGAAAACAAACATCGTTTGCCAAGAAAGCTACAGTTTGCTTTTATCCTATTAAAACTGTTTTAAATTAAGAAATATATTTATCTATTTATAGGTGGGGGCTAAAATGGGGTGCTGCTGGAAGCAAAAATTGGACCGTCCCTTTAAGTCATATGTGAACACATTTTATATAAACTTAACGTGAACATAAATATATTATATGTAAAATATTAGTTATTTTATGTTTTTGCCAAATTTTTATTAAAAATTTCAATTAATCAATTAATCAATAAATCAATAGATCAATCTCTTCTTAAACACATCACTCCTTCCCTGTCATCTGTAATCTATTGGTCAAGGGATTAAAGTCTTATTTAAACTTTATTATGTGTTTAACATAACATAAAAATGCTCTTTTTAAGAATATTGCCTAAAATTTTTAAAACCAAAGACCTCGTATTCTCTTTAAACTTGATTCAGCTCATTCCTACGCTGTAATATATTTATTGACAGAAAATATACTGACAAACACTTAATCATTGTTTCACTTTTACATGTATTTTACGAAAAGAATTTAAAATCTGATGACTTTTAATATGGATTACAAAACATTACACAATAGTACTATCTAATACGTTTAGAAAATAGCATTAAATATTTTTAGGCTTATCCCATTTTAAGCTCCGTTCCTTTCAGATAAAAACAGTACAAAACACGAAAATGATTTTCTGCTTATCATATTATAAATTCAGTGAATTAATTAGACAAACTTCTGAAATTTAGCAACAGCGCAAGTAGCGGAAATTTAGGAACACCGCATATATGTGTTTTACAGCATATTAAACTTCTTATTATAATTATCTTTTCTAATCTGCAGATAGCACCGCACCTTACCGACCACGGTCCCCATCTCAGACATAGTTTGTGGCTCCGGCTCAGGCTAACACTGCACTACACCGGTTATGTTTCTCATCGCACTACACAGCTTCAAACTCAGGCTCAGGTTTTGACTCTGTCGCAGACCCACAGACTCGTGAAAGTTGTTGGGTAGTAGTAGTAGTAGTAGTAGTAGTAGTAGTAGTAGTAGTAGTAGTAGTAGTAGTAGTAGTAGTAGATCTCCAGCGAAAATTCACCAGCCGCAAAAAAAAATTGGTGGGGCCTGCATCTCTTTATGGAGGTGCAAGGATATGTACCCTCATCTATGAGGAGACTAAACCACCATAAATAAGATATTCCATGTGAGTAGGGAGACACGAACTCCCTACATCACCCTAAAGGGGATGCAAAAACTTTAGTAAGGGCTAAATCCCCTTACTGGGGACGTACCCATGCATAACCTCGTCTACTTTGAGGTGGCACTACCACCAAATTTCGAAGAGATATGATCTCTGTAACACACCCTAAAAGGGGCTGAAAAATTACAACTTGAAGGAGGAGCGGAAACCAATACGGACGAGCCAGTTATTTGTAATCTCGCCATAAATGAGTTCGCATACTGTTTATATATATATATATTGTATTTATAATATATATTATTATATATATATATATATTAATATATATATACATATATTATATTTATATATATATATATACTGATATAATATAATGTATAATTGAATGAACTCGTGATTGCCGTACCCGGGATCAGCCCTTTTTATGTTCCGGCTCACTCCCAAAATCTTGCTCTCGTCTCTCTCTTCTCTTCTCTCTCTCTTCTCTCATCTGTCTCTCTCTCTCTCACTCTCTCCTCTCTTCTCTCTCTCTTCTCTCTTCTCTCATCTCTCTTGCTCTAGCTATTTGATAAATGTGGAAATATTTGAAAGAGTTCTTATGAGTTTCTCGTCTTGTTGATGTTTTTTCGGCAATTTTTATTTCTTCATTATATTTTGAATTCATCAATTATTATTAATAAAATTTGGGATGTCCAAATAGCAGTGATATGAAAGACAGATCCAAAAGGAAATATTTCTACTTCAGCAAACTCAGTCGCGTTCAACTTTACGTTTGAGCGTGCCTGAAGATAGACCAAAAGAAGGTGTGGTTTATTATTTGTGTTAGTTTATATATATCATATATATATATAATATATATATTTATATATTATAATATATAGTATATATATATATTATATATATATATATAATTATATATATATATATATAATATACATATATATATTATTATATATATATATATATATAATTAATATTATTATATACTGTATATTATATATAGTATTATATATATTACTTATATTATATATATATATATATATATATATATATTATATATTATATAGAAAGGGGGCCAGGCCTTTTGAGTACTATCCAGCAATTATGGTAGAAACGGGTGCTTTAAATTACGCTGAACGTTCTTTTTTTGTGGACGTGGATGGCTTAGTGGTAGAGCATTCGGTTATTGTTAACTCTGCGACGCAGAGTCCAATGTTTGCCCGCTGATGGAGAGTAAATCTCCTTTGACTCATTCATTTAAATATATATATATATAATTATATATATATATTATTATTTATATATATATATATAATATATATATATGATATATATATATTATATATTTTATATATATATTATATTTATATATATATATAGCATTATATATACTATATATATATATAATTATAGATATATATATATATATTATATATATATATATTATATAATATATATATATTATATATATATATATATTAGTGTGGGGCACATTTATGTCATCGTCTCGTCATCGTCATAGAAAATTCGGCATGTTTTTTTTACAAACGTATCCTTTTCCACATTTCATTATCGATTTATTTTTGCGATTTAATTCAACTACGCTTCATCAATTTCAAATTAATATTGTTTCAATAAATAATAATAATAATAATCTAATAATAATAATATAATAAATAATAATAATTAATATAATAATATAATAATAATAATAATAATAAAAGATAATATAATAATATATCATTAATAATAATAATATAAGTAATATATAATAATAATATATATATTATTATATATATATTCTTAATATTATAATATATAGCTATATATATTATATTATATATATATTCTATATTATAATTATTATATATGTTAATATAATATGTTATATATATGTTATATAATATATTATATTATAGTATTATATTATTATATTATATATTATTGTTATTATATATAGTATATATAGTTATATATATTATATTAATATATATATATATTACATTCTATATATATTTTTACTTATGGTATGGTGTGACATTCAGTGGCCTAATGGGTTGCGCTTTCTGTTATGGGTTCATATCACACATCTCCGACATCATAGTATATAACATCTATCATCACCTGACACTTCTAGACAACATTTACAGACATCCTATCCCTTATACTCCATACGTGTAGGGAGAAAGTTGCCCATGTAGATTGCGTGTCGTAGAAAGTGACAAATGGACGGTGGTATTAGATTGGCTGTACTACACATTATCTTTTGTCAGGAATGCTAATTCATGCTCGGAGGAGGTGGTGATGCATAAGTCGGCTTCTATACTTCGGTGAAAATGTAGAAAACGTATCTGTATTGAAATGTCAGAGGAATAAATGTTGAGGAAATGAGGAGAAGGGTGATGGATGTATTTAGAAAGGGTTAAATTTGATTTGCTTGCTGTGACTGAAAAGGATGAAAGGAAACGCTGTGAAATGAGTGGTGTTTGATGGTTGAAATTGTTTGTGTTGCTGTGGAAAGGAATGAGAGGAGGATAGAAGGATTTGAAATTCTGATGAGTGATCTTGTGGTAGAGAGCTTTGGTAGATTTTGTGTGTGTGGACTAGAATTCAAAAGTTTAAATTTTAGTTTAAAGGTCAAACTTTAAGTGGTTTCCGACATATGGTAAATTTTAAGGTCAGATGAAAGAGTCAATTTGTTGAAAATTGATCGATGTTTTGGATGGGGAGAGTAGGAGATTCAGCTCATTTGCCACAATCTGCCATTCAGGATTTTTTTTTACAGTTGTCATCACAACTAGGGAGAGCCTATTAAAGGAGGGGGTGTGTATCTCAAACGTTTTACCTCGTAAGCGGAAATTACGCATATGAGCACAGACGCAGGATTTAAAGTGAGGATTAAATTCAGTAGGAATACAGAAGATGGAAGAGAATTCCCCAGAACAAGAGGGTGGTGGGAAAGACAGGAAGCACCGCAACTATCCTGAGTTACCAATGTAGCACAAAACTCGTGCGCAGATACGGCACCCCTTGTGCTACGATGTAAAGGTGGGGTTCGGCGAGTGATAAGTTCCTCGAGCACCTGCCGTGCGGTACCTATAGGATAGAGATAAAGTACAACATCGGCCGCAAAGAATAGACGGTCAAGTTGAACTGGAAAGTACAAACAGTTTATAAGCCTTTTTTGCCGTTGACTCGACCTGTCCAAAAGCCGGGTGAAACAAGAGCCCCCAGATATGAGAGCAGTACTCCATATCATGGGCGGATAAGCCTTGAATAGTTAGAGCAACTGGAAAAGGAGTAGAAAGTCTCGCAGTCTAAACAGACTTCAGTTTCTTTGAGCGCATGAGAACGTTGTGATGTAGGTTTCAAGACATTTTTTGGTTAATGTTAAGGTCAAGGATGTTTATATTGTATACAGGAGAGACGAGACCGTGAGGATAGGAAAAGTTAGAGGTATTTTGGAGAAGGAGACTTTGTAGAGTTGGGTTTTTAAGTTGAATTTCACAAAGTTATTTTCTATCCATCAGCGAGACTAAAATCGGAAGAGTAAGACGAGAGGCAATTCTAGAAGTAAAAGGGGTAGTAGAATTGATATGAGTTAAAGAATGAAGGGTTGAGTCATGAATACGAGTGGATAGGGCTAGAGGGTGCATGTGAGAAGAATCATTAATGGAACAGGAATAAAGTTAGGAGATAAGGAAGAACCTGAGGACACTACTATTGCATGGAAAGAAGAAGAGAAGTGCCAATCAACACGCCGTATTGAGCATTTGAAAGAAGCTAGACATAAGTAAGAGCAGAGGAAAGGAAACCCAAAGGAGGTTAGCTTGGAGAGCAGTGATGCGTGCCATACTGGTCAATGTTTGATATGTAAGTGGCACAGCAGGTTTTCCTCCTAGTTTCAAGGCGAACATAATCGGTTAGATAGGAATGTATATGGCCAGTAGACTCGAGCGCCGAAAGCGTACTGGCGATCGGAATGAGTTTTTCCAGCTAACTCTAGAAGTGGAGTTGAGAAGGGTTTCAAAAGATCTTAGATAGAATACAGTGAGAGCTACAGGGGATAGTTAGACGGATCAGAGCGGCTTCCTTTTTCGGAATATGTTGGACATGTGAGCTTCCAACACTGAGGAAAGTGCTAGTATTGAACATAGAGAATATAGTTGAAGCGAGGGGCGAAGAGATTAGCCTTTCAGTTGGAGAATTGCAACAGAATGATCAGATCGAATAGAGGAGGAAAGGTAGATTTAAAGAATTGCTAGGGATGAAGATTTGTAAGTAGGAACCAAGGGAGGGTTTTGCGCACTTCCTTTGATGAAAGCCCGCTTTGCTCGTCGAGAGTATTCCCTGCAAGAATTTCTAGCTGAATGAAATTAGGAGAGTGATAGGAGAACGGAATCTTTCAACGATAGGCACTGTTCTAGCTGAATGGCCAGAGGAAAAGCCGATCACCATGGATTATGAGAAAGAAAGATTTAGGTTTAGAAGGAATGAATGAGGAAAGAAAGATTAAGCTGAAGAAGGAATGAACCTGCGTGCGAAGATTTGCAGCTCTCCTTATCTTTTTAAATCTTTATCATCCATTGCTTTGTTTCTTATGAAAAAAGGTAGCCAATATTGCTATCATCTGCAACTTGGAAACCTTACATTTAAGTCTGGTCTAAATATTTTTTACATGTATGAGGAACAGTCACGTTGACCTAATGAGAAATCCGTTTTACGGACCACAATATTTCTCCTCTTCATTAATAAATACTTTTCATTTTAATTGATTAACTATTATTATTATTATTATTTTATTATTTTACTTATTATTATATTTATTTTTTATTATTAGTTATTATTATTATTATTATGATGATGATTATTATGATTGTTATTATTTTATTATTTTATTATTATTATTATTATTGATTATTATTATTATTATTATTATTATTATTATTATTATTATTAATTTATTATTATTATTATTATTATAATTAGGATCAATTTTGATCGCTGAATATTTCTAGTCTAAATATTTATACCATGTTAGGAACAGCATTGACCTAAGAAATGTAGGACCACAATTATGGTCTTCCTTTCAATTAGTTAAATACTTTCATTTTAATTGATATACTATATTATTATTTATTATATTTTATTTATTTATTATTATTATTTTTATTATTATTATGTACTTATTATTATATCAGGAATCAAAAATTTTGATCGCTGAAATAATTTTAGTCTAAAATTTTTTATCTGTATGAGGACAGCCACATTGACTAAGAATCGTTGAAGGACCACAAATATGTCTCTCCTTTTCATTAGTAATACTTTTCATTTAATTGAATAATATTTATTATTATATTATTATTGATTATATTATTATTATTATTATTATTATTATTATTATTATTTTATTATATTATATTATTATTATTATTATTAACTTATTTTATCTATTATTATTATTGTATATTATTATTAATTTTAATTATTAGTATGATTTAATTATGGACTATGATTATGATATATCATTAATTAATGATTATTATTATTATTATCGATTATTATTATTATTATTATTAATTATTATTATTATTAATGTT
>JABUQX010109183.1:0-15000 GCA_015478945.1 Trachelipus rathkii
TTTGCAAAGTTGCACCCAACCCCCTCCGATTTTAATGAAATTTGGTATACAAACTCATTTTGGCACAAAACTCACTTCCCTAAAATATTAGGTTCCAATTTTGAGTAGGGGCTGCAAAACAGTCCCCCCAATTTTGGGGGGTTCCGCGATACTCACTTCTTTCAAAGACTGATAACTTTGGTTCTACTTAATGCAGAATCAAAATTCAAAATGCATTTTAAAGGGAATTTATAGATCTATAAAAAAGGCATGAATAAAAAAATCTGTACAACAATTTTTAAAAAAGTTATAAGGTGTTAAAATAAAAATTCCCCCCCCCCCCTTTGTTGATCAATTTTTAAAAACGCAGTATCCTACTTATAAACTGAGAATTTCTTTTAACATATACAAACATAAAAAGTCTGCTTATTTGATTGGATAAACCTGCTTTTTAGCCTAAAAAAAAAAGGGTTTCTATGTAAAAATTAAATTTTTTGAAATAATTTATAATTTTACTACAATTAACCTTCAGTACAACTTTAAATTGATATATATATATATATATATATATATATATATATATATATATATATATATATATATATATATATATATATATATATATATATATATATATATATATATATATATATATATATATATATATATATATATATATATATATATATATATATATATATATATATATATATATATATATATATATATATATATATATATATATAATGAATATATATTATATATTACATAAATAAATTTTAAGCATAAATTTTATTTCACTAAAAATTATTTACCCAAATTGTTTTTCACTAAAAATTTCCAATTTTTCCATAAAATTCAAACTCTTATTTTTGGTAACATTTTTTCCTCACAATCTACTCCTTATCCTACATATTAGTGATCAAACTATTGTATATATATATATATATATATATATATATATATATATATATATATATATATATATATATATATATATATATATATATATATATATATATATATATAGATGTAAGTATAAATATATATATATATATATATATATATATATATATATATATATATATATATATATATATATATATATATATATATATTAGGGATGTGCCGAGTATTCGGTAAGTATTCGGTCTATTCGGCCAAAATACCGAATATTCGGTATTCAGCTTTTTCCCGAACTATTCGGGCCGAATATTGAGCCTTATAAACAATAAATTACGTCAACATAAGGGAAAGTTATTTCAATTTAAAATTGAAACCTATTTTCCAAAAAAATAAAAATATAGCCAAATTTTGTAGCCAATATGGCAAAAATCTTTGTCATTTGTCAGATCCTATAAGGGCCTTTGACATTTTTCAATATTCTAAAAATAGATTTCATTTAGTGATACAGGATAATGGACCAAACATGGTAGCTGGTATAAGGGAGAGTGGCTTGCTATCAATTTTATGTTTTATTCACATGTTGCAACTATGCATTCACGATTCAATATTATGTCAGAAGTCTGTTAAAGATATTTTATTTACTTGCAGAAGCATATCCTCTCATTTTCACCATTCAGCAATGGCAGCTGCAAAGCTTAAAACTTTACAGATGCAGCTGAATGTCAAACAGCATAAATTAATTCAAGACATTTCTACACGCTGGAACAGAACTTATGATATGCTTAAAAGATTGTTTGAACAAAAAGTTCCCCTATCCATATACGCTGCTGAATGCAATCAGAAAATGTTGACTGATTTTCAGTGGCAAAATTATTCCATTTACTTGAGCCATTTGACAACACCACTAAAACAAGCATTAAACGTGAAGTAACAGTCGCCCAAGTGATCCCTTCCATTTTAGCAATAAATCTATTTTTAAATAAGGCAATTAAAAGCAAAAGCTTCAGTGGAATAATTACACTCGTTGAAGAGCTTAAGAAATCAGTAGAAAAAAGACTTTCTAAGTTTCTATGTAATAAATCTTTGTGTGTAGCTACTTTCTTAAATCTGCGATTCAAGAAAATTTTTCAGCATGAATCAGATGAATCAGTAAAAAATATGGTCGTTGAGGCATGGAAAGAAATGCATGAAAATTTAGATCCTGACTCTTCTGCTGACGATGATTCACGTAGTGGGGAAAGTGAAGCTGAAGGTTCCATTTCACTTCTTTAATGGATTGTTTTAAAGAAATTGTGGCATCAAAATCGTCATACAGAAAAGAAAGTGAGAGTGAAAAAGAAAGTCCCATTCTTCTGACGATGTGATTATTGTACATAAAAGTAAAAGGCTACATGCGGAATTACATCAAGAAATAAACAAATATATAAGTTTGCCTACTTTGACCAGTGAAGACAATGATATTCCCTTCAATTGGTGGAAAAACACTGGAAATAGTTTTATGAATTTGAAAAAACTAGCAATAAAATACCTTTCAGCTCCACCGTCATCAATCGAAAGTGAAAGAATATTTAGAACAGGAGGAAATATTTATGAAGCCTCAAGAAATAGGTTATCTCCTGAAAATGGAGAACTGCTAATGTTCTGTCATTTTAACCTTAGAGCTTATTCAAATGAAGTTTAGTTTAATATCTTTAACTACGAAACTTTTCAATTTTTATTTAATTATTTTTAATATGTGAATGGTTTGCTATAGATAAGAAATAGTTATTTACTTTTTGTTTTATTACTTTGTATATAACACTGGTAAACATGAAATTTCTTGGACGGGGTTTCGCAATTGATTATTGATGTGCTGATTCCAAAAATGTAATCGGTTTTGCATATCACATCGCATTTGTGAGATATTGTGTGTAACACAGATTTGTAAAATTTTATGATTTTTACCTTTCTCAAGAGGGTCTATCACAATTATTGGGATATATATATATAGCTATATATATATATATATATATTATATATATATATATATATATATATATATCTTATATATATATATATATATATATATGCTGCCTGCTGCTGCTGCTATGTATGCCTATATATATATATATATATATATATGATGCTGCAGATGTCATTTTTTGCATCCAGCAGAATCTGCAGTGCGGATATTTATTTTTAACATCAGCGGATGCGATGTTTGATATATATATATATATATATATATATATATATATATATATATATATATATATATATATATATATATATATATACTATATATATATATATATATATATATATATATATATATATTTCCCAACACTCAGACGTAAACACAGCCACACAACATACTCAAGAATACCTACACTCTTTAGAAAACTGGTTAATCACCAACAGAATGACAGCATCCCCCCTTAAGTCCTCTATCACCTTATTAACCACCGACCGACATCAATCCTCCCTCCATCCCTTAATTACTCTGAACAATAACCCCCTCCCACTAAACAAAACCCCCAAAATACTAGGACTTACATACGACACCCACATGACGTTTTCCCCCATATTGACCAAATCACTTCCACAACTCAACGAAAACTAAACACCCTCCGAACCCTTTCCCAACACAATTTCAGCGACAGTAAACACACACTAACTACTATCTATAAGCAACTCCTTAGAACTAACTTAAATTACGCTTCCCCAGCATGGTTCCCTGCAATTTCAAAATCAAACACAAACAAACTACAAATCTCCCAAAACGCAGCCCTTAGAATTATCACAGGTTGTACTAAAACCACCCCAATCCAACATTTACGATGAAACCTCCTCCATCCTTCCCATTTCCACACATCTGGAGATGGTAGGGACTCAATTCTACCAGAAGACCCGTACCCAACCCATTCATGTCACCAAATTCTCTCCAATCACCCTCGACAAAGACTAAAATCCCCCATACTAAGCTCAATTTTATTACAACATTTATAATATAATTCCCCCGCCCCCTCCCAATAGGCCATGGAGTTCACATATCCATTCCCACCTAACAAACACTTACCTCCAAAACCGCCCAAATAATACTTTATTAAATACCCCCTCCCCAAAACTCTCCCCAATAGAAGAAACGCTGTCTAGAAGAAGCCAAATGGACCTCGCTCGGTGCAGATCGGGTCACCACCCGAGACTCATGCAATATAAACATAGATTTAAACTAGACAACGTCACCTCCCCCACTTGCACCAGATGCCACAATTCTCAGGATACAATAGAGCACCTCCTTCTGAGATGCCCAGCTCTCGACGCCCCCGTGCCGACTTTTCTGTATCATCTCTCCTCGACCTGTGGAACCGCCCGGTGGCGGCGGCCGGCTTCCTGGAAGCAGTGTGGCCCTCCAATTAAGGTGGGCCAGGGGCAGAAGTATAGATATAGGTATATATATATATATATATATATATATATATATATATATATATATATATATATATATATATATATATATATATATATATATATATATATATATATATATATATATATATATATATATATATTTATCTTAAACAATATATATATATATATCAAGTTTTACTACAATTATTATATACTTTTTGCACTAGTATTGAAATTCAAATATAGGAAGGTTGTGCTTGAGAGACATCAATTTTCTGCCTTTTCTGCTGAGAGTCTGTTTCTCTTTCATCATATATTAGCCCAGCATTCCTAAATACTCTTCACTTGGAACACTGGTTGGAGGACAGGCCAAGAATTTCCTTGAAAATTTACTTAAGCGTGTGTATAAACATTTTGCTTAACACTCCGCCAACTGATAGAATCGTCATTTGATTTGTATCTAGTCGTTTTGTGATAGTTTTCAATCATTTGCACCATCTTTTGGTAATGCGTGTGTTTCTTCATCACTACTGGACTATAGAAATTCTTCTAGTGAATCTGTTATTGATATTCTTCAAAAGTATTAGTTCTGTATATTTAGTTTTCCCTTTTAATGGGTGGCTCATTAGTAGACTCAACTGGTGAAGTTTTCAACTGCAACACAAAGTGACAATTTTTTTAACTTGTTCTAATATTGTCTTACAAAAAAACTTGCCTTTAGAAAGGGGATCTAAGTAAGTTGCAATAGTATGAAAGGTCATTAATTTCCACTAGAACTAGCGTTTTCAAGCTCTAGTTTTTGCCACCTTTTCATTCTTTTTAAACCATCATTATTTTCATTTGAAGATGGTTCAAAATGCTTGCTTAGCGTTGAGATTAATGGTATTACATCGGAGACAAGCTGTAGAGGCGCTGATTTTTGGCATCCTAATCTCATGTGACACTGTTGACTCAAATTATTATGAACTTCATGCTGTGAAATCATGAGTCATAATTACACAGTTGAGTCAAATCCCATGTCTCTCATTTAAAGTTTGCGTCAGATTCATCTTCAAGTATTTTGTATTATAAAATTCTTTATCAAATCTTGACAATAAATATCCGCACAACATCCGCAGGGCAAAGCGCGGATGCGGGATCTTTAATAATAGTACGGATCGCGGATGCGGATGTTACCTGCATCACTAATATATATATATATATATATATATATATATGCTATACTAATATATATATATATATATATATATATATATATATATATATATATATATATATATATATATATATATATATATATATATATATATATATATTATATAATATATATATTTGATATATGAAAGGAGAGAAACAAATCGCAATGATATGATACATGTCTTTGATAGATATATGTTAAACATATAATACAACTATGAATAAGGAGTAATATGGGACAACAATGAATGTAATAGAAGGAATGGATTTAGTTAATGTAAACATACCTACGATGGTAGTAACTTTCTCTTCGTAGACGATCTACTGTGCATAGAGTCTGGAATATCCCTCATCAAGCTCCAACAATAGTCGGCCATCATATTGATATCCCACTTGCCCTCGTAACGTCCTTCCATGAACTTTAGATCTTGATGGGCGTTCACCCTACTCATCACTAACATTGCCTAGGTTATCCGGAAATTTTCTTAGGTGAGAGTGTAAGTAGTGCAACTTTATACTCATTCTACATCCATGAGAATGAAAACTGTCTAGCAGTTCCTGTACAATGTTAGTGGTTCTCGGCTTTCCTGTTCCCCAGAAAATTCTGTGCTACATCTGAAAAGCATTCACGCTCTTGCCTCTAACACAGTCATTGTTGTAGCAAAGGCAGCATCACGGAGGCCGTATTTGTGGGCCATCAAATATCCCAGTTTTTTTCTTCTCGTCACTCAGACCAGGAAACGTTGAGCATATATAGCGGAAGCATTCACCATCATGGTCCAGGGCCTTCACAAATTGTTTCATCAAACCAAGTTTTATGTGTAGTGGAGGTAAGATGATGTTTTCTCTCTGTACAAGTGGTTCACGTACGATGTTCCTGTCACCTGGCGTCAAGGTTTCCTCGGTGGCCATTCTCTTTTGGTCCAGTGATCCTTTGCCGCCCGGCTGTCCCAATAACACAGGAAGCAGGGATATTTGGTGAACCGAGCAAAATGTTTACCATTTTGAGGTCGACGCATATTTACCATCCATGTACCTGATATTGTAGCCTCTCCAAACTGTCTTGATTTTTGCATACTCCTCTCATCCGTACCGAGTACCCTACTGGAACCGAAGCATACCTGTTGCCGTTGTGTAACAGCACACACTTTAAACTGCTCTTGGAAGTGTCAATAAACAGTCGCCACTCACCTGCATCGTATGCTGGGAGTCCCATAGCGAGTAGTAGGCCTGCAACTTCACTGCAATACACAAGGTTGCCATCTGACTGGAAGAGCCTCCGCAGCTCTGCTTCTCTGTTACGATAAAATGTTACTCTTGTGCCATGGTCCAGTAGTCATTTTTCATGCAACCTCGAAGCCAACAGCTCAGGACAACCGGCAAATACAACTCTCATACAAGATCGTTCAGTTCACCCTGGGTGAACAATGACGGACCATCCGACTGTATTTCAGATGGATGATAGACATCATCCAGGTCATTGGCATCCATACATGTAGACATACTAAAGTTACCACAAGCTTCCCGAATATCGACCGCAGTAAACTTGCTGCTACTGTAGATATATGCGGAAGCGTAACGTCTATACAGCCTACGTAGATGCGCACATGAATTTTGGCATTCTAGGAATATGCAAAAAATCCATGATTACCGCGAAAGCGGGATATGATACAGGAAATCCGAGGAATATATGGAATCAACACCTCGAATTACTATATATCTGCTACAAAAGTACATCCAAGGAAAATTTCACCTTTTTGTTGGCCAGTGTAAGTTTTCTTTATTTTCCCTAAATGGATGACCGAACTTTGAAATAACTATTCGGCCGAATAGCGAAGTGATTATTCGGCCGAATATTCGGTATTCGGTATTCGGCTTTTTCACTATTCAGCACATCCCTAATATATATATATATATATATATATATATATATATATATAATATTTATATATATATATATATATATATATATATATATATATATATATACTATACTATATATACTATATTATATATATATATATATATATATATATATATATATATATATATATATATATATATATATATATATATATATATATATATATATAACTATATATATATAATACTATATCTTTACTCTTATATATATATATATATATATTGTATATATATATATATTTCAGAAATTTTTTTAGTATTCAATAACAGTAGTAAGAAGTTTTTTTTACACTATGAGCAATAGAGGAAAGTCAGGATACCATGAGGTGTGCTGCAATCCTCTATTAAAACACAAAAAAGTTGTGACAAAGTCTTTGAGACCCATACAACAATGGATATTAATCATGATGCTTCAGCTGGACTTACAAATGTCGGACCAAATCTGCACCAACTGTGAACACAAACTGCGACTATTGAAAAATAATACTGCAGTTCCTACTGCTGAAGAAGACACGTCAAGTTCGTCAAGTAATGAATGTGTACTTAAACCAGATAACACAAATGCGCAGACACCACATAAGAAAGAACCAGAAGTTAGTCGAGCTTTCCTAAATGCAAGCCTACAGGAACTGGGAGTTTCTCCTATAAAATTTCGTAAGTAAAGTTCTATAGTTTTAGACTATTTACAATTTATTGCTTGAAAGAATAATGAACAAATTTAACTTGTGAATTTCACCATTTTCTCTACATAAGAGAATTATCTTTTGTACTAGTTTTTCAAAATTTGTCATGCTATCAAAGGATAAAAATAAATGCAAATTCATAACATGTCCTATATATATATATATATATATATATATATATATATATATATTTATATATATATATATATATATATATATATATATATATATATATATATATATATATATATATATATATATATATATATATATATATATATATATATATATATATATATATATTTTTTTTTTTTTTGAGTTAGTGTACAGGACCCACCACGGCTCACAATGAAGCAGCCACACTGGGCTGAAAAATCAGCACCATGGGAGGGCCCTGTCATATATATGTTTCAAATGTCAAAGAAAGATTTGATTGGTGAAATGAATATTCAGTCAGTCAAATAAATAAAAACTAAATAAAATTTTATCCTTGCATTGTTAATAGTCTTAAGATTACATAACAAAATCAAATGCTATAAAGAATATTCACTTCTTGAAGATACAAGAAAATAGAGTTACTGCTAAAGTGGGAAGATTCAGATAAGATATGGGATAACCTTTTAGAAGGTGTTATGGACCGTAAAATAGGAAAATAACGACAGCGAATAGGGTCCAGATGGGAACAATCAATGAAGATATGATGAACAGATTGTGGGGTGTGGCGACGGCAAAATTTGCAAATGGGAGGAGGGTCTCGTGACATATAATGACTGTGAGTGATATTAGTGTGGCCAATACGGAGGCGTGCAAGTATCACCTCATGTAAGCACTTTCGTCTGTGGGAGGAAGACCACTCACCAATGTTGGCTTTATGTTTCTGAGTTTCCCTCCCCGCCGATCACTCGTCCAGCACTCTTGCCAACAAGATCGAAAGCCCCGTCGGAGAGTAGGATAGTAATCAGTTGATGGGAGGCGGCCTTGTCGAATGGCATCCGGGAGGTACCTGGAACAACTCCGAGAAGAGGAGGCAGCCATTTTGGCCTCTCTGTCAGCGATTTCATTGCCAGTTACCCCTACATGAGAGGGGGTCCAACATAAAATAATTTGTTTCTTACGGGAGTGGAGCAGCCGAAGAAATTGTTGTACAGCTGATACCATTGCGTTTTTAGAATAAGGGGTTTTAAGCGCTTGTAGCGCGCTAAGCGAATCTGAATAAAAGAAAGAGTGATCTTGGTTAAGGATTAGAATTCGAGAAAGGGCAATCATTATAGCTGTTAACTCTGCTGTAAAAATTGAAGCATAAGGGGGAAGGGTATGGGAGAGGTTGCGGTCAGGAAAGACAGCAGATGCGCCCACACTATCCCCTGTTTTAGAGCCGTCAGTAAACACTGGAGTAAATTTATCGTGAACTACGGAATGAGACAGAAATGATGCTTTTAACAAGGCAGCAGGGTGGCTAGATTTGGAGAGAGATGTCAGAGCCAAGCAAATGGTAGGAGAGGGAAATAGCCAAGGTGTGTACCCTTCGTCAAAAGAGAAAGGCAGCACCTTTTGAAAAGGGATGTTGAGGAAATTAAAGATGTTATGAACCGTCTTTGCAAATGGCCAGTAATTAGGATTCTGAGGTACCTCCTGCAGAATCGGTGTCAGAGAACAGACGGTATTGGGGTTTGAAAACGAAGATAACTTGTACACATGATGTATTCTCTTCGAAGAGAGAGTGGCATCACATTGGATTCAACTTCAAGGCTCACCTGGGGGGACGATCGAAAAGCTCCAGTGGAGATACGGATATATATATATATATATATATATATATATATATATATATATATATATATATATATATAGGGTATATATATATATATATATAATATATATATATATATATATATATATATATATATATATATATATATATATATATATATATATATATATATATATATATATATATATATATATATAATGATAAGATAGCTTATCCTTCTACACCTCACCGCAGTGTGATAGGTATTGATAAAAATAACCCCTTAGAAGTAATTTCACTCTGCTTTGGGATTGAACCTGGGCCTAGCAGGTGACCGTCAAACACTTACGCGGTCATATATATATATATATATATATATATATATATATATATATATATATATATATATATATATATATATCTTATATATATATATGCTATATATATATATATATATTTATATCATATATTTTTTTTTTAGGTACATATGATGAGGAAAAAAAACAGTAAGTGATGTAGGGTCGGTAATTCAACAGAAAACAGGTTAGTAACAATAGACCCTGTTAAGAGGGGTTATAGAGAATCCATATGGTCCATTAAATCTGCCTCTCTTTCTTTCTGCAGGAAATGGATCAAATGTTAAATGAATAAATTTGTTTTCTCATCCATTAATATTGAAATTGTACATATTATAAAATAGAAATAAGAATAAACTTATAAGAAATAAGTTGTATAAAAAGGTCATGCTTCAGTTGATTATTTAATGGTTATGGTATCATCGATATGAGAGAGCCAAACAAGAGGGACATAATAATGTTGATGAGGGACTGTTAGTCCTTATAGTTCTTAAGCGTGTCTCACTATCGTGTGTGTGTGTGTGTGTTGTAGTATTTATAAGTCTTGATAATTAAATAATTAATAAACTAATTTAACTAAATGAAGAAAATTAACATTAATAGCACTAACATAATTCATCCTCTATATTTTTCTTTCACTGGTCTTCTTTGCTTTCATCAATATTATTGTGAATTCGCCATCTGTCATTATAAGGTATTATATTGCTTATTCGTAATTGTTTAACACTCAATTTATTCATTTAACAACCTCAAATTAGAATGGGAGGTTCAAGTGATAGGAAAGGAGCAGAGAGAGAGACGAGACAACATAAGTATAGGAGTTGTCTGAGTTTCGGGGGAGAGGATGATGGAGAGTTTGAAATATGGTTGGATAGGGTAACAGCATGGGAAGCATATGTAGAAGGAATTGCAAGATATCCGGGAGTGGAAGTTAAATTAAGTTTGAACGGAAAGGCGTTTCAGGTGATTCGAGGAATACCGGATGAACAACTGAAGAAGAAAGATGGAGTAAAATTGATATTAGAGGCACTAAAGGGTGTATACGGGAGGAATTTAGTGAGTGATAGATTCAATAGGATGAGACTTTTATTTAACATTCAAAGAAAGAAAGAGGAGAATATGACTGACGCACAGTACATACAAGAGTCTTGAGGGAATATATGAGGATTGTGAGAAGGCTGGAGTGAGTGGAGAAGAAGAAATGAAAGAATCGTTGCAGAGAATATTTGGTGAGAAAGAGAAAAGGAAAGAAGGGAGAGAGAGAGTATACTGGGAGGACATAAGAGAAGAGAGTGATTGGTCAGAAAATGTTGAAGGAATTTTAGATACTGGGTGCGTAGCAACCATTTGTGGGGAAAAGTGGCTAGGGAAGGTGTTAGTGAATGTAAGTGGGGAAGACCTTAAGAAAATGAATGAGAAAAGAGTAAGAATCGGTAAAAGGACAATTATGTATTTGGGGAGAATAAGTACGAGGCTTTCAAAGCAGTTAAGATACCATGTAGAGTAGGGGGAATTAAATTTTGGATTAGGACAGAAGTTGTAAAAGGTGAAATTCCATGGTTAATAGGGAGACAGACAATGGAAAAAATGAAAGTAACGATAGATTTAAATGAGAAAAAAGTTATTTTTGGGGATTTAGGTAACGCAATTCTACACTATAACACAGTAAGACATATTAGAGTAAGGATACTCGACACTAACGGAGAGGGTAACCAAAAGGAAATGTGGTACGGTAGGTATAAAAAGGAATGGTTATTAGAGGAAAAGGGAAGAAGAATTAAATTATTGAAGTTACATCTGCAATTTGGGCATGGGAGTTGTGAAAAAATTATGAAGATGATAAGGTCAGCCTATCATAATGAGGAAGGAGTGGGTGAAGAGATAATGAAGGAAATTGAGGAGGAGTTAAAGGACCTATGTAACACCTGTAAGGTGTGCATAAGGTATAAGAAAACACCACCAAAGCCCGTGGTTGGCTTTCCACAAAGCCAGAAGTTTAATGAAGTGGTGGCTATGGATTTGGGGGAATTTAAAGGAAAAATGTTTCTACTGTTGGTCGACGTTGCAACAAGGTTTTGTCAGGGGACATGGATAAGAAATAAGAAAGGAGAGGAAATAGCAGAGAAAGTATTAGATAAGTGGATTAGTGTATTTGGAGCACCTGAATGTTTCTTTACGGATAATGGATTAGAATTTAATAACAAGGAAATGAGAAATCTAACTGAAAGGTTTGGTATACAAATGAGATGTACAGCAGCAGAGAGTCCATGGAGTAATGGTATATGTGAGAATCTGGTGGGGCTTGTGAAGGAAAATATGAGAAAATTGGAAGAGGAGGTACCTAATCGGGAGATATGTCTCAAGTGGACTATTGCAGCCAGGAATAGTCTGTTCATGAAAGGGGGTTATGCCCCTAATCAATTAGTATTCGGTAGAAATTTGGGGGTACCAACTATAGAAGAAGGGAAGAAGAAAATATCGGTGTTAGAGAAAGGAAACGAATGTGAGATCATAAGAGACACCCTAACTGGGTTACATAGAGCAAGGGAAATACATATAAAACGAGAATCAGAGGACAGAATAAGAAGAGCTGTGTTAGAAAACATTAGAGAACACAAACTGGAAGAAGCGCAGATAGGAGAAGAAGTGTATTATAAGAGGGAAAATGAAAAAGAATGGAGAGGACCTGCTAAGGTGATAGGAAGAGACGGGAAGGTAGTAATAGTGAAACATGGAAGTTCTGTGAGATGGGTGAATAGAGTTCACATAACAAGAATACAAGGTGAAACAACCAATGGAAAGAGAGGGGAATTCGAAGGAGACTCACAAGAAGAAAAGGAGCAATTACAGGCAGGTAAGCCAGTATATGAAATATATGAAAGAAATTCAGATGATTCAGATAGTGAAGGAGAGAACACTGAATACAGAGGAATTGGGAAGAATAGAGAGGGTAGACAAGAGACAAGAGAAGAGAAGAAAATTAATAAAGAGACATTAAGGAAGGGGGAAAGATATAGGATATGGAATGAAGATGAGGAAGAAAGGAAAATTGAAATCTTGGGAAGAGCAGCAAAGAAAAGCAGCAAAAAATATAGTCAAAGCTACAACATAATCGATATAGAAACCGGAGAGAGGGAGTGGGTAGATTTAAGGTACTACCCTGGAATAAGTGGTCTACCCGAAGTTACCGAAGAATCGGAAGAACCTGAAGAACAGACAGATATAGAAGAAAACAGTGAAAATGAAGGGGTGAGGAGTGTGAGAGAGGAAGAACAGACAAGGACTGAAGAAACGGAAGGTACAGACGATGATAACGGTTTTTATTTTGAAAATACACAAGAGAATGAGGAGTTAGAACAGCAACAGCAACAGGAGGCAAAAAGAAAGGAATTAGAGAGTTGGAAAGAACATAATGTTTATAAAGAAGTTGCTTGGTCTGAATGGAAAGGAAAAAAGGTGGTGAATACAAGATGGGTTATGACAAAATAGGAAATTGAAGGAAGACAGGGATGGAAGGCAAGGTTGGTGGTAAGAGGATTCGAAGAAAAGAAGAAGGATCTCGTAACAGATGCTCCGACATATGCTACGGAAACACTAAAACTGTGTATTGCAATTATGGGACGGTATGGATGGTCATGCAAAAGTATGGACATAAAAACAGCGTACCTGCAAGGAGATGAAATAACAAGAGAGGTTTACATCAAGCCACCAAAGGAAGCAAAAAGTGGTAACGTGTGGAGACTTAATAAGGGAGCTTACGGGTTAAAAGATGCAGCTCGAATATGGTATGAGAAATTGTTGAGGGTAATACAGGAGACAGGGGGGGTAAAAAGAGTTTTATTAATCCTACCATTTATAGGTGGAGTAAGAAGAATCGGTTAATAGGTGTCATGTGTTCCCACGTAGACGACTTGTTATATGGAGGAACAAAAGAATTTGAACAGGAGGTAATAGGGAACTTGAAGAGGTATTTAAAAATCGGAAATGAAGAAGGACGTTTTAAATACATAGGTAGGAGTTGAGATAGAAGAAAGGGAGGAGCATATTATCCTTAGTCAAAATAAATACATACAAGAAATTAGAAAGGACAGGGAATTATATGGTAAGATTGAAAATGGTAGGGAGTTAACAAATAGAGAGATGACAAGGTACAGATCACATATAGGGAAACTTAATTGGATAGGACAACACACAAGACCAGACATATCCTTTGATGTTAGTGTATTAAGTAAACACAACAAACAGGCAACAAGGATAAATATGAAAGAAGTAGATAGAGTAATAGAAAAGGTGAGGAAGAAAGAAATGAATGTGGAATTAGATAAACTGAAGGGAAATAAGCTAGAATTTGAGATTTTTACAGATGCTTCATTTGGTAATGTGGAAGGTATGAAATCGCAGATCGGTTATTTGATAGGGATAAGGGATGAGTTAGGGAATAAATGTCCTTTGCTGTGGAAATCAGGAGTTGCAAAAAGGATAGCCAGGTCCACTATAGAAGCAGAAACATTAGCCATAAATGAAGGAATTGATGCGGGAATGTATTTGAGAGAATTATGGACAGAATTGACGAATGAGGTAATAGAGATAAGAGTGAAAGTAGATAGCAAAACCCTGGTAAATGCTTCGAGTTCAACATCAGGTATATTGAATAAAAGATTAAGGATTGATATCGGGTGTTTAAAAGAAAGGTTAGAAAAGAAAGAAGTAAAAGAAATTGAATGGATACCTACAGAGAAACAAATAGCTGATGTGTTAACAAAAGATAGGGTAAATGTGAAGAACTTTAAACAATATATGGAAAAAGAGAATGAAG
>JABUQX010109183.1:17500-22500 GCA_015478945.1 Trachelipus rathkii
TAGCCACAAGAAGCACCGATGATTGTAAAAATATAGTTGTGCTCAAATTTCATAACCAAAAGACGTTGATAAGCCTTTCTAGCTGTCTCAGAGGTCAGTGCTACAACATTTTTAAGTTTTGTAAATTAATGACTGTAAAATTTTGTATTAATGTAAAGATAGTAAACTTGACACTTTGTTACAGTTTACTGTCTTGTTGCTGGAAGGCCATTGACATCCGTAGTTCCCCATTTTGAGAAACCCCTCTTGGATGTACCAGGGTAGGTTTCTTATTATACATAGATCTATATTGTTGTACTTTAATTGTCAGATATATAGATGGATAGTAAAGTCCAAATACCAATTACTGTTTATTTTGACAGGGTTTCTGTTGACGGGATTCATACCTGAATCCATTTCTAAAGTTGGGATTCAAACCTGAATCCTTCTTCTGATCATTTTAATTGTGGGCTGATCTTCTTATTCTGGACTACATTTCTATTTTTGTGCTGGGATTCAAACCTGAATCTTTCTTCTTAATTTTGGGATTCCTTCCTAAATCCGTTTTATGCTGATACTCTTGAGTGAGATTCATTTGTGAATTTTTCTCGGTGCTATGCTGAAGGTTGGACTTCATCCTAAATCTTTCTTCGTGGAGTTGTTTTGGAGTCACGATTCATCTGGATCTTTCTCCCTACCAATTCTAACGTTGGGGTTCGGCCTGAGTCTTTTCTTCTTGATAGTTGTGATTCATCCGAAATCATACTCCCCTCTTGGAACCATTCCCCCAGTCAAATTCAGTTAAGTCATCATATGTTCACAATTGTTGAGTTGAATTCCTTCCGATCTGCTTAATTTCATCATGCATGAGCAATATTTGAAAGCGTTCGGTTTCCACTCTTGTTTCTGATTCCAGACTGTCTGTGCTCTTGTACTACTTTTACACATTGGATACGTGAACTTTCTCCCAAGGTGTATTACCTGATTCATATTCTATTTATATATACTCATTTTTATTCTTATATGTTGGGGCTGGATTTGTGTTACTATTAAACTTTTTTACAACACAAACATCCCATTATTTAATTTGGATCAATTTTGAGCGAGTTTAGTAAAAATAATACTTTTTACTGTGTGTCAATATCCTTTGATCATTTGTTATTTTATTGACATTATTATTCTTAATCTTCAAGAACCATATCTGAGTAAACTTCTAGAACTTATCTGATTAAACGTCCAATAAAGATCCGGGAAAGATCTATACCCTTATAAACCATTCTCTAGGTAAAAAGCTTAGATTGTTATAAACCTTTTTATATGTTATCTACGTTCACAATCCTCTTCGAATAGTCATTCAAGTCAGCAGGCCTACGGAGTCCTGAAGACTAACTTCCTCTGTTACGGAGAAAACCTAACCTGCTCCGTATTACCCCTGATGGTGTCAGGTGGTTGCTGTGCTGACTAGACATTCAAACCACTATTTTTGAACATCACAAACCTAACATCTACGTAATCTTCTATAAATTGACCTTCGTAATCTTCTATTTCTTCGACTTTGTATCTACAAGAAAGAGCGGAGAGAGGTACCTCACCGTCGGGTACACTTGTTGATCCCAGCGTACTTCCTCTCCGCCACATATATATATATATATATATATATATATATATAATATATATTCTAAATAAAAATAAAAAAAATATATATCTATATATATATATATATATCTCACCATCTCTGCACATATATATATATAATATATATATATATATATATATATATATATATATATATATATATATATATATATATATATATATATATATATATATAAATATAATATATAATCTATATATATATATATATAATATATATATTATATATTATATATATATTATATATATATATATATATATATATATTATATATATATATATATATATATATATATATATATATATATATATATATATATATATATATAGGTTTGAAGAAATCTATGAAGAATTAAAAGAAGAATATTTGACAGCAGATTATAGAAGAAGAATCCAAATTTTAACTCTTTCACCATTTACAATAGAAGAAACCATGAAACATTTTGGTGTCAGTAAATACATGGTTAATAAATCTCGCAAAGTTAAAAGCATGTATGGGATACTGCCAGAAGTTCAAACTTATCACAAGGGCAAGCTTTTAACAGCAGAAGTTAAAGAGAAAGTTGTTGCATTCTATGAAGATGATGATATTAGCAGAATATGTCCAGTAAAGCGACTTCTTAAGCATTAGAAACAGATGGAAATCGAGAGCACAAACAGAAAAGGTTATTACTTGGGAATCTGAAAGAACTATATGAAAAGTACAAGGAAAACTGTATTGATCTTATTGGATTTTCAACATTTGCTAAATTAAGGCCCAAATGGTGTGTTATGGCTGGTGCAAAGGGGACCCATAATGTATGTGTGTGTATACACCACCAAAATCCAAAATTAATGGTGTTTGCAATTGGTGTAAAGCATTTAACTTATAAAGATCTAATAAGAAAAACAATGTGTCATGATGATGATGCAGGTTGCATGCTCAGATATTGTAGAAATTGCCCTAAAAAAGAAGAATTTGTAAAGTACTTAAAAATGATTGAAAATATGAACACAAGAGATTCAGTCACATATTCACAATGGGTAAGTACAGAAAGATCAAATTTAATTACAACAGTACAAAATAAAGATGATTTCATAGAATTTTGGCCAAGAAAGTTTATGAATTAACAAGGCATCATTTTATCATAAAAGCTCAATCTAATTATCTTAAAGAACTTAAAAGCAACCTACCTGATAATGAGGTTATAATACTTGGTGATTTTTCAGAAAACTATACCTTTATTGTACAAGATGCCAGTCAGGCTTTCCACTGGGTCAATGATCAAGTTACAATACATCCTTTTGTTGTATATTATAAAAAAAATGGTGTTCTACAACATGAAAGTTTTTGTTGCATTAGTGATTACTTAAACCATTCAACCATCATGGTATATGCCTTTCAAGTTAAGTTGATTGAAAAACTTAAAGAACAATTTGCATTCATTAAGAAAATTCATTATTTTAGTGATGGCTGTGCTGCACAGTACAAAAACAAATATAATTTTATCAATTTTATGCCATCATTTTGCGGACTTTAATATATTATGTGAGTGGAATTTCTTTGGAACCGGTCATGGGAAAAATGTTTGTGATGGAATTGGTGGAGTCATCAAGAGAACTGTTGCCAAGGAAAGCCTTCAAAGGCCATATAAGGATCAGATACTAACTGCAGACAGTTTTTTCTACTACTGTAATGAATATATACCAGGAATAAACTGCATATACATCACAAAGGAAGAAGTATTTAGAGCTGAAAAAAAACTGAAGAAGAGGTTTGAAAAATGTGTAACATTGAAAGGAACACAAGGGTTTCATAAAATTATCCCCATTAACACTAAAACTTTGAAAGCTTTTCTGATATCAAATTCAAAATCTTACAAAGAAGCTAAAATATCTGAAGTAAACATACATGAAAGTGACGAATACTCTCATTTTAACATGGAGGCAGCAGATATAATAAGTCACTATGTTTCTTGCAACTTTGAAGGCAATATATTCATTGGTATTATTGAAAGTTACTCTGAGGATTTTGATGATTTTTATATTAGTTTTCTGAAAGAGGAAGAACAAGGTATGTATATATTCCCAAATGTTGATGACAAAGTGTGGATTGAAAGGAAAAATATTCTTAAAAAACTTACAGCTCCAAAACTAACTTACACCAGGAAGAAAAATAATGTACAGCTTTGATATGGATGAACTGCAAAAGTCTAAAGAACTTTTGCAAAAAAGTAACTGAAGTGAAATCACTAACTATATATACATTATAACTAACTATATAAATTCTCATAATTTTTCTGTTATAGAGTATTCCTTTTGAATAATTAAAATATTAAACTCGAGTTTATACTATTTAAATTATAAATCCAATTATCAAATATAATATATATATATATCTTCTTTCTTCTTTCTTTTCTTTCTTCATCTACTCTATTTTCCCCAAAAAGAAGATTGGAGTAAGGAAGTGCTACAGGCATCGATTAAATGAAAAGCGTAGGAGAGTATGACAAATGTCGAAAAGAAAACCCAGCCTTACCGCCCCCTCTTACCATTAATTAGTGAAAACTCGTCAGACAGAAAATCCACCGTATAATGCTTCATGGGACGCGACGGACGCCTCACTATGGTATCGTCATGTAAGGGTTCATACCCTTGGCCCAGGTGGGCGCACACCATGCCCCCATACAAACGCCGGAAACATTTCTCTCCTATCATGCACCTTTATTCTCGCCTCTGCCAAACTCACATTTCTCTCTCCTTCAGACATTTCGTTCACCGACTCAACCCACTTTCTCTTTCGTTCCCCAGCCGTCGGGTTCCTCAACACATTCTCGCACTATAACATCCGCTTTTACGCACCGACTATCATTCCCATCCTTTCCACGTGACCAAACCATTTCAAACATACTTTCATTTTATTCTCTCATTACCCTTTCTCACACCTACACAACTCTCTAAAACGTTTATTCCTCATTTTATTATTCTTCTCACACCTAGCATGCCCTAGAGATTGTCCATCTGAACACATTGAACTTTAGATCTATATTTCTTATTCGCAGACCATATTGTCTCAACTACCATACAATACCACGGTACCAACATATCCCTCATGTAGAGACTCTAGCGCATAAGATTAGTCCCTTTACATTCACCACCAACGTTTTAATTGCACCAGCAACCTTCCTGCCATTCACAACTTTCTACTACAACTCTGCCTCATCCGTCCCTCTCATTCCAACACATACCTAACATATTAAACTCAGACACTTGCTCCAGCTGCTCACCATCTAACATAACTTCACACTGAGGACTGTCCTCACTCACAACCATAACCTTACTCTTATCTACGTTTACTTTCCAAACCCCTTCCTTTTACATACCCTCTG
>JABUQX010109184.1:0-17399 GCA_015478945.1 Trachelipus rathkii
AATTCTTTCGACCTCTGTTTGTGTTGGAACGCATGTGCTGGGTGATATACATTGAATCTCACCCATGGCGTGGAAAGTGCTTAACCCATCCAGCGTTCGTACGTTCACGTCTGCATTGTCAAACACACATTGAATAAATGCTTTATCACTTATTTTAGGCGATCCCGTATTTATGAGGGAATTCATATAAACAGATACTTCATTGTATAAAACACAAACTCCCATTGCTGCAAGTAGATCAATCAGATTTTTAGATCCATATAGCCAATGCAGTGTCAACCCAATACAAGTTTGAATAGGGGATAGAAATGACATTTGTCTGACAGCAGAAATTATCGCATGGTTTATCACAGCACATTTTCTTCCGATTTTATTTACATCAGATGTTTTTTATCTTTTATGTAACTCTGTTTGTGAAGAATATAAGACTATCTGGAACCAACTTTTCACCTCCGGATCTAATCTCATCTATTCTTGGATTTTTACTTGAACTTACTGCATTTTCTGTATGTCCTCTTTAATAACGTCTGCAGCAGCTATTACAATTCACATATGCTCTGTTGCACGATCTGTTTCCGTATCAACGTACAACTAATAAATTAATTTATTGGCAGTATCGGATGAACATACATTGTTTACTCTTCCAGCAATATTGGACACAAGTAACAGGTCCTTAAAGCTTTCTTTAAGAAAATTTCTCAAGTGTTTATCAGTGTAAGTCTCCTGGAGACCTGAAAAACCTTTCATTATACTCTGTAGTTCTTGCATAGTAAACTGACACTCATCGGTTTTTTCTATGTATTCACAAAGTTTTCCTAGTTCTGACTTCGTCCTTCCGACTATATCTTTGAGTAATGTACATTTTAAGAGGTCCATATAACAGTATTTATGATACAGTGCTTCTGATGACACAAGGTTGCTAACATCAAGAAGTCTACATTTGAATCTGCCCCCCAAGTCATCACATCATTCATTACTTATTGCTATTATATTTTCTCTGATTTCTAAAGTAGAGACAAGGTGAACAGGTTTCCTGCGGTGTTATGGACACTTTAAATCAACCAATGCTGGTTTTCCACAGATGAAGCAAACAATCATATATAAAACCGGATTTTTCCTCTGAACTCATCAACACAGAAGACGATGAAGATGCGGTATCGCATGTTTCTTTGTATTTATAGAAGCCCTAATACTTGAAGGACGACTATATTTTTGCCTGCACAATTTGTAAACAGTAATGTTTTTTTCCCTTTCTTCCTCTCATGAAGTCCATCTTTTATTTGTAAACTTGCTTGAATTATCGATTTTATTCTTTTTTCAACTAATGCTGTGTCGCTCTCTAACTTGTTTCCACAAAAAAACACACGCCATACTTGAACTGTTTATTTTTTATAATAGAAACATTACGATCACTGAGACGATTAAAAGAAATAAAATGATTAAAGAATATATATATATATATATATATATATATATATATATATATATATATATATATATATATATATATATATATATATATATATATATATATATATATATATATATATATATATATATATATATATATATATATATATATATATATAAATATATATATATATATATATATATATAGTATATAGTATATATATATATATATATATATATATATATATATATAAAAATATATATATATATATATATATATATATATATATATATATATATATATCTTCAAGTGGTTAACGGGAGTTTTAATTTGAAACACTCGACACAGAGCTTAAAGCGAACTGATAAGTGTTCCTTGACAGTGAACACAAACACACGAAATATAAGAGATAAGACGTAACCACTATTCCTTCCATCAGCCTCAACTCTACTGACAAGTAAGTATTTAATATAGTACGGAGGGTCGAGTAGGAATGAGTCACCACATGCTATCGCCGAACCCTCTTGCTTTCTCCCCTACCCTCTCCGCAGCGTTACCGTCGCACATGAATAAATAAAACTGTATATCAGTATATTAACAAAAGTGTAGGCTATAACTTGTATGGGAATGATTTTCACTTAATAGGACACGTAAAAAAATTATAGCGCAAAAATCAAAAGTTTCAAATTAGACAACCTAATTTTTCTACTTCCTTACTTTAATTTGTCAAAAATTATAAGGTTTAGCGTAAATATTAACATAAATAATATTGTGGCTACTTAATAACAAAGACAACAACAAAAATTTATCTTGACCTGATCATTAGTAACGGACATAATGGTTGTTCCATAAATATTGTCAATTTTACCCTTTGGGGGAGCTCGGGGGGAAGCTCCCGGGGTATTTTTGAGGACTTTTGCGAAAATGCTCCTTTAGTAGTGGTCTATCAATAGGATAAAAATTAACTTTACCCTAATTATTTCCGAAGTTTGATGTTTCAGGGTCTTTATTGATTGGGCTAATAAAAAGACTGAGGCGAACTACATAACACCAACCTTTGAAGTGGTGGAACAATCCAAAATATAACTTTCAGTCTTCCTTCCACTTTATAATTGGTAAACCAAGAAAGAAGAACACTCTCTAAAAGACGCCATCAGACAACTAACAACAGTGTAAGCGGGAACTTCAGTAACACCGTTATTCCCAGGTCTACCACCTCAGCCTAATGTAACTATTTTCCGTCGACACTGAAACCAATTTCAAAATGTCAAAACAATGAATACCTTAGAGCAACACATAGAACTGTGAAGACAGAAATAACAGTCACGTCGTTAATCCCAGGTCTACCAAACTCAGCTTAATGTTACTATTTTCTGTCAACACTAACAACAATACCAAGAAATCCATGATGTTTCAGATGTCCATGATGTATCCGATGTACATGACACTCCTTATGTCACTGATGTGTCTGATGTCTATGATTTTCCTACCTTAAGAAGAAACCTTCCGAGCCGAGTACACTTTTGCAAATAAGCCACTCTGTGTTTTGGCAGGGAAGGGATATATAGTGCACATATTGATTGCAAAATTGCCAATATCGATATAGCAATAACTTTTATATATTGATATAATTTTAATTTCAATATTATATGTAGTACAATTTAATAAAATAGTTTAATAATTAAAATGTTTTTTATACTTTCGATTTTAATGTATCAATATAAAAAAGAATAAAAATTTGTATAACAAAATATTTTGATTAAAAATGTATTATATTTTGAATGTTGATTCAATGTTACATATTTAAAGATTTTTTTTGTAATGATATGAATTGAAAAATAGCGTATAAGAAATTATCTAATCCAAAAAAAAAAAAAATCCAATAACGAGTCGTTCACCTAAAACCCGACAAGGAGTTCGTCTCCGAAAAGAAAACTAAAATGATGAAAAAAAAAAAAAAAAAATCTGAAACAGAAACCCAGAAGATCACCGAGCTTCTGTAAGCTCCTACATTTAACCATCTCCACCACGTGTTTCTCGTAAATTGTTTTCTTACACAAGGAGTTCAAGGGGGACCTGCTGGTGACGTTACTTGCTCCTAGTAATGAGCATGTTCTGCGTTTTCTTCCCAGAGTTTGAGTGCCTCTTTGAGGCGACAGAATCAATGGTTGATGCATCAAAAGTTTACAGTTTGATTTTTGAATATGTACTTTATAAAGGAAATTTATATATATATTTTATAATGTTTATATATATATACATATATAGCAGTGGCGTACAGTATATATTTATATTTATATTTATATATTTATATAATTTATATTTATATATATATATATATATATATATATATCTATATATATATATATATATATATATATATATATATATATATATATATATATATATATATATATATTTATATTTATATTATATTATATAGTATATATATAATATTATAATTTATTATAAACTATACTCTCTAAATCCGTATTCATTTGACATCATACTTGAACTTATTCAAAACAGCAGCCAAACTCCTACATCACCAAACCAATACTCTGCCTCAATCCGTGAAACTTTATACCATATTCTACTTTCTCCTGGTCTAAATATCCAGCGAAAAATCACCCCACCATATTATTCCCACCATCATACCTCTCCGAAGAACCCTTATTGAAGCTTTCAACCCCATATCCCCATTTCCAACATCTTTCAATGACACTTATTCTAGAATCATACTGCATAACCCCTATCCATATTACTTTTTAAACCATAAAACATTAAAATTTACCTACAGCACAAGTCTTTCAGAAAGATATTTGCAAGCACTCAAACGATAATTACATTTGCTTTTCCTTCAAATCTATAACATCAAAATAGAATTATCAAGATCTGTATCTTGTCAGCCATATCTTTCCTAAACCCAACACTACATTCTGTAAATATAATATCTATCCTTACCAGTTACCTTACACTCTCAAAGTTGGAAACTATACTTTAATCTCCTTCCCTTCTCCTATAACCGCTTCTATCTCTTGCCCTATGAATCAGCCAAATATAGGCACTGGTGCATTATTCTCCCTCTTCCAAGGATGCACCCTGGTATATCTGAAAAGTATCTCTTTCAAATACCCTCCCACTCCCCTTGCAGACCAACTGGCTTTCAAGAGATCCTCAGTTTCTGGAACACCTAGAGACATCCTCATGACTTCCTTCCCAAAATATATACTTCTTTCCTTCAAGTTTGAAATTTAAAATCTATTCATCCCACCACATTGGGCGCTTCGTAGATAAATAAAACAAAACTTTACAGACTCAGGAATTAATCAACATCCCTATCATTTTCCATAATCTGGTTTTTCCCATTTTTATTGCTATTCTCTGTACGGTAGGAATTTACTACTTTTATATAAAACTTCGTCCGATTCAATCCGCTCCTGCAGCTCCTCCGGCAGCTCCTCCAGTAGTACCGAGTATCCAATACACCGTCCTTCAGAGAGCTCCAATACCAGAACCTAAACCAACTTCACCAGTGTATCCCGCAATAGAGCCAATCTATTCCAACCCGTCTGCTAAAATAGCTTCATAAATTTTTTTTTTTCGGCAAAGGGGACTCTATACAAAAATTATTTTTGCATAGTTATTTTGAAGGAAAAGCTTACTTTCCTTCAAGGCATAAAATTTTTTTATTTTTATATACAAAAATTATTTAGATAAAACTTGACCCCCCCCCTTCATTTGTCTTCCCACTTTTATTATTGTGTTTGTATAAGCGTCGCCCGTTCACTTTCCCCAATTTTCCCCACGTAGCTCTCAAGCTTGTTTATTGAGAGCTCCCCCAAAATTTTAGGGAATAACCATCTCCACCCCACCCCCTTTATTTCCACACGCCGGCAAACCTTTCGCAATGAGGAATCAGCTTTTTTTTTACACGTAAGTTCTGTACAGATGTGCTTTGTTCCACTTCCCATATTTTTTTGCGTTCAGCTGGTAAGTCCTACTTTCTTGCACATATTATTTATAATTTCTTACAAATTTCAACTTTACAGGAAAATACATTTAGGGAAGGTTTGGTTAAAAACAAAATTTACTACAATATCATTTTTTGGTAGTAACTCAGGCCTAACCGTTATTCGGGGAAATATAGGCTAATGCTAGCATCCTGGATTGCTCCGTGTTTTTCGTGGGGCCTAATACTGGAATGAATAGGTGTTGTGAAAGTTTTTTAGTTATTATTTAAAATAGTTATTTATAAATTTTGTGTCTAAATTTGTTTGTGAATGTTTTTTTTTTATTATTTATATTAAGTTATTCCATAGTATTTAGACCGCGATGGAAAACGTAAGCTATTTTATTATTTATTTCTCTTTATCTTAACTTGGGTATCTAGACCCGGTGAAAAAAGCCCTGTTGGCGAAAAGTTTTATTATTAGTATTTTTATTTAAAGCTTACTAAAATTATATTTTTTTGAAAATCACATTTTCAAATAAGTCTAACAATCTTATTTGAAGGTGACCTTCGGAGGAAGGCGCCTCAAGGTCATGTCCAAATTTTCCAAGTTACTTGAGGACTTGGGCTTTGCTTTCCTCTCTCAAAGTGAACATCAGTTATGTATTACCATTATTATATTTTACCTATTTACTGAACGCGAATGTGATCTGAAAGGTATCTTTAAATACCTTATTATTTTTATTTATTTTTATATAAGTCGAGTGAAAAAAAAAGGAGAGAGGCTGTATCTTTAAATTATTATTATTATTATCATTATTATTTTATCATAGCGCGAATGAAAAAGAGAGAGGCTGTATCTTTAAATTATTATTATTATTATTTTATCATAGCGCGAATGAAAAAGAGAGAGGCTGTATTTTTATATTATTATTATTATTATTTTATCATATCGCCAGTGAAAAGAGAGAGGCTGCATTTTTTTTATAAATTAATTATTTTTTTCCTCCAAATATTTATTGTGATTGGGAAATGCATTTTTATGTTAATATTACTTTTAATTTTAAAATGGTTTTTTTCGTTACCATTTGGTAAATAAGAACTTTAAAAAAATGAAGTCCGTATTAATAAATGAATTCGGATGGGCCGCCTCACCCAATCGCCAATTGTTTTTTTCTCTTAATATTACTATAATTTTTGCTACATTAGTATAAAGAACTTTAAAAATGAGTCGTATTATAAATGATCAGAACTTGGGCGCCTCAACCCAATCGCCATCTTTTTTTCTCTTTAATATTACTTATATATTTTTGCTACATTTAGTAATAAGACTTTATAAATGAGTCCGTATTAATAATGATCGGACTTGGGCGCCTCACCCCAATCGCCATTTTTTTTTCTCTTTAATATTACTTATATATTTTTGCTACATTTAGTAATAAGACTTTAAAATGAGTCATATTACTAAATGATCGGATTTGGGCGCTTCACCCCAATCGCCGTTTTTTTTTTTTTTCGTCCCTTTAAGACTGAAAAATTTAGTTTTATTTAATCTAGATGAAGAGTTGGAAAGAAAAAGTCATTTGTAATTTTTTTAGTATGGTTGAAACAATGATGAGTTGAAAAGTCATTTGAAATATTTTTATTGGTATTTTTATTGAATCTAGATGAAGAGTTGGAAAAGAAAAAGTCATTTGTAAATTTTTTTAGTATGGTTGAAACAAGATGAGTTGAAAAGTCATTTGAAATATTTTTATTAGTATTTTTATTGAATCTAGATGAAGAGTTGGAAAGAAAAAGTCATTTGTAAATTTTTTTAGTATGGTTGAAACAAGATGAGTTGAAAAGTCATTTGAAAATATTTTTTTATAGTATTTTTTTATTGAATCTAGATGAAGAGTTGGAAAAAAAAAAAAAATTTGGGTAATTTTTTTTTTAGGAGAAACAAAGATGAGTTGGAAAGTCATTGAAATCTTTTTATTTATTATTATTGAACACGATGAAAAATGAAAAAAAAATCTTTTGTAAGATAGTGTTGAGAAATTGTAATTTTTTTTTTTTATTATTAATTATGCATAAACACTACTTACTTCTTAAAATATGTTTTTTTTTATTTGGAAAAAATGTATCTTTATTAATAGCTAATTTTTGTTGGGGATTTCATATTACTTTTTATACTTCTATGAATAAATTATTTTATTTTTAAATTTTTTTTGAATGTGTATTTTAAAAATTTTCTTTGCGTTTGTATTGAATTTCATTTTTTTTGCACTTTTAGGCAATCGAGATTGAGTGTTTAAAAATAAAAATTTATTGGAAAAATGTTGTTTGTTTGCGCAATTAACCCCAAGGCATCATTATCATTTATCCCAGAAGTAGAGTTTTTGGAAGATATATATATATATATATATATATAATATAATATATATATATATATAATATATATATTATATATATATATAAATATATAATATATAATCTCATATATATTAGTTATATTATATATATATATATACTAACCTATATATATATAATATATATATATATAATTATATATTATATATATATATATATATATAATATATATAGTATATTATAATATATATATATTATAAGTATATAATATATATAATATAATATATAATATATAAGATAATATATAAAATATATATATAATAATATATTATCTACTATTATATATATATATATATATATAATATTATATATTAATATATATTAATATTATATATATATATATTATATATATATATATTATATAATATATATATATATTATATATTATATTATATATATAATAGTTATACGTTCAATTAGAGTAAATATATATTATAAAAGATTTATTAGGAACAGGAATTAATTCTTTTTTTTCTCTGAGTATTTCCTTCTTACAATTCTGTAATAATTCTATAAAAAGAATTCTATGTTCAATTTAAGTTCTTTTATATTGCAAGTTAAGACCATTCAATTTTATCATAACCAATACAAAAATTTTTGTAACAAAATTATATTGATTTCATAACTGAAAATGGAGAAGGAATTTATAACAAGTGAATTGGAGCAGGAGCTGAACAAATTCTATAAATAAAATTGAACCTGGAGCCAGATATTGGAGCTTTCTGTAAATTATATTAATTGTATGGAGTCAAGAGCCTAGTAAAAAAATTTATGCCGGTCTACATCAACAGCCCTGAATATATATATTATAATATTATATATATTATATATATATATATTATATTATTATAATTAATTAATATATATTTATATTATATTAATTATATATTATATTAATAATATATAATATATATTATATATATATATATAATATTAAATATATTTAAATATATTTATATATTATATCTTATATTATATATATATATGTGTGAATATATATATCACAGTATGATATAATATATATATATAATTATTTATTACCGATTTATGGTATATTACCTATTTATACCTACTATTTTGATCATTACCACGAGTATATTATATAGTTATTGACTGATAGCTTATATATATATTTATTTTATACTTAAATTAGTTTAGTATAATTATTATATATATAATATATGTATATAAGTATATATATATATATTACTCTAGGAGTATACTATATATTATATACTATATATATATACTCGTATACGTACGTACGTAGTATTTTATATATTATACCTATATACTATATATATATTCATTATACATTATATATATATATCTCTATATACATATATATAATTATATTATATTTGTATATATTATATATTATAATACACTTTGTATTCTTGCATATAAGTATAGTATAATGATACTATCTCTTGATTAACTGATCAATTGATTTATGCCATGTATATATATCATTATATATATAATTCTATATTCATAAGACATACGCTAATATTTTATATATATTATTATATGCCCCTTAAATTATTATATATAAGTACCTATATTTATGATATTATCAGTATATTATTATAGGAGTATTATTATATTATATTACTATATATCATATTTATTATACTTTAAATAGCTAGAGTTTAAATGTCAATAGAATGTTACCTACTAAATTATTTGGAAACCAATTGTCCAAAAACACGGATATCAGATGGAATTTTTAACATCCGAACCGTAAACATGGTTTTTGAACATAGAGAGCCATTGTAGAGTGCTTTGAAAATATTCGAAATGAAAGGAAACAACGAGGAACACAGAGATCAAGCAGGAGATTTTCAAAGAATAACTGGCTGTAATAGCCACTTTTGTATTTGGCTCATTCTTTATTCGCATATAATATATCCACACGTTAAGATAGTTAATCTTTAATAATAAAATTCAAATCAACTTTAAAATGCAGAAATAATTCTTATGAAACAAGCTTGTGAGTGAATCTGCAATTAGAAATAGGATATAGATTAAAAACAGTATGACATCATAATGAAGTAATTGGGAACGTAATGATGTTTGTGAAGGTGAAGAGATGTTATATGCTTCCAATTACTATGAATTTAAAAAGCTGCTGCGCATGATATAGTGTGAAACATAAAATATTCAGTCTAAAGGAGAAGGTTTTCGTTTAATATATGATACATCTAGTTCAGCTCCCTTTTTATCGAGAGCGTGAACACTTTAATTTTACTAGAGAAACCTCATTTCCACAGTATATCATTATAATAACACGTGCCCTTACGACTTAGATTATATACTAGTTTTATTATATACACATTTTATTTAACATCTATGAGACACAAATCGGAACTTTGAAAGATTTATATATTCTAGTGAAGATTTTTAACACCGGAAAGGAGCTCTTGATTCTTTTAAGTAATAATTATGGAAAATGGAATGGATCAGAATTCTTATGAAGAAATATTGAAGTTCCTTAAAATTTTAATAATCTTAACTTTGAATCTAACTAATAAGCTGATAAAGATAGCTTTGTATATATTAAAAAGAAATTAAAATCGTTTTCGGAAATACAATAGGGGCAAGATAGCCTGAATGCCATTCCAGTTTGCCTTAATTCCACAATTCGTCTCTGGACCAATCTGCTGGATTGACTTATTTGCAGTCAACTAAAACGAGAAAGAATGGACTCGGCTACAAATTTATAAAAATACAATCTTAATTATCATAATTCGATTTTTTATATTTATGTTTAAATCATTCGCAACAGGTGACTTTATTTTTCTTACCGTTATATGATACGTAGATAATAATGTCACCAGAGGTGGCCGAACCCTCTGATAATATATCATTATATCTATATATATAATATAATATTAATATAAATATTAATATATACATATATCTATATTACTTTCTACATTATATAAGTCTTTATATATTTATACTAATAATATATATATATACTATTATATATATAATATTATATATATCTATATATAGAGTATATATATATTCAAATATTGAATATATATATTATACTAATGTAGAAATGCGCACCCATAATACCATATCAATCACACGAAGTACTTCCTATATCATTACTATTAATATTTATAATTATACGCCACTGAATATATATATATATATAATTTAATATTTATTAATATATATATATATATAATATTATATATAATTATATTAAATTATATTATAATATATATATATATATATATATATACTATATACTATATTATATATATATCTTAAGAGAGAGAAGAGAGAGTAGAGGAGAGAGAGAGAGTAGAGAGAGAGAGAGAGAGAGAAGAGTAGTAGATGAGTAGTGAGTGTAAAGAGTATTCGGGTATAGGAGCGTCAGAGTAGGACCTGAGGGGAACGCAAGAGTAGAACGTCATAGAGATGAGAGAGAAGGAGAGGAGAGAGAGAGAGAGAGAGAGAGAGAGAAGGAGAGGAGAGAGAGAGAGAGAGTAGAGGAGAGGAGAGAGAGAGATAGAAGAGAGAGAGAGATGAGGCGATGAGAGAGAGAGAGAGAGATTGAGAGAGTTAGAGAGAGGAGAGAGAGAGAGAGAGAGACGTGGAGAGAGAGAGAGAGGAGCAGAGAGAGAGAGGAGAGAACAGACGACGAGAGAGCTGTTCAGATGAGAGTAGAGAGAGACATGAGAGAGAGCAGAGAGAGAGAGAGAGAGAGAGACAGAGAAGAGAGAGAGAAGAGAGAGAGAGAGAGCAGAGACGAGCAGTATGAGAGGAGGATGTTAATCGACCAGAGAGAGAGCAGAGAGAGAGAGAGGAGAGAAGAAGAGAGAGAGTAATTTTGGCCAGAGGCCGGAGAATGAAAATTTTAATTCCGGCCGGAAGCCGGAGTCTCCGGTTTTCCATTTCATACTTACCTTCTAAATATATATATAATTATATAATATACTATATATATATATCTATATATTATATATATATATATTTATATATATAATATATATATATATTATATATAAATATATATATTATATATATATATATATATATATATAATATATAATATAGTATATATATAATAATATATATAATATATATATATACTATATATATATATATATATATATATATATATATATATATATTATATAAATATATAATATATACTATATATATATATAATATTTATATATATATATATTATATATATATCATTTAATTTTTACAGATTTTATCTAAAAAATTTAAGAAAATCTGTAATTAATTTCCTTTCTGGATATTATGTCTTCTTCTAGTGTGGGATACTTTAAGATTAAAGTAAGCGAAAATAGTAGTAAAGCTGAGTGTCTTTTGTGCGCTAATAGGAATACATTACTATCAGAGGGAAAACCCAAAGAAGGTTCAAAAATATTTTAGCACAAACCTTAAGTGGATCATTTCTTGAAAAAAGAAAGCATAAAACACTAATTTGAAGATAAAAGAAATATCTGAATCTTTCAAGGGCAAGGTGACGCGAAAAAATACAACATGAATATCACAGACACAAGCAGATGAAGAATGATCCATTCCCATCATATCATCAACTTCTACCTCAATTTAAAAAAAAAGTATTTCTTTCAGACCCTACACTTATTTGAAATACTAAGAAAACAAGATTTGGGGACATTAATGTAGAAAAAGCAAAGAAATTCATTTCAAATTGGGGAAATGATTGCTTTGGCCAATCTCCATTTTCCTTCTGTAAGAGAGAACATTGATTTAAGAGATTAAATAAATCACGTTTTGTCTACAATATAATATTCCATCAAGAAGATACTTTTTCAGAAGAGATTATCCAACAATATATAAAAGGCAAACAACAATATATAAAAGCTGCAAGAAATTCAAGCAATATCTTTAACATCAGATATTGGACTTGCTCATATAACAATGAAAGCTTTATAAGTATGTCAGGGCATTGGATTGAAAAAGATTTTCAAGAAGAGTGGAACATTACAAATCAGTGTTTTTGTGTTTCTCATTAAGCAGAAAATATATGTCTAAAAAAGGAGGAAATACTTAATAAGAGCTGGGATTTAAAAAAAGGAAAATATTTCATGTTGTTCCTAACAGATAATGCACCAAACATACAAAAGGTATGAGAGCGGACAGGTGTTTTAAATTGAGGTCAGTTTTATTCATTTCCTTAACAACTACTAAGTAATACCCATGATGCCTATATTTTTTCTCAAAAAATCAATTAAAGATTTAATTACTTAATGTAGGAAAATTGTAAGTCATTTTAGTAGATCACACCAATTGCTACATAAACTAAGTTAACTGAAATTTAAAAATCCTCAAAATTTGCCAATACACCAAGCTTTTCCAAGATGTGGAAACAAGATGGAACTCATCATATTATATGCTGCAAAGCCATAGAGCAAACCCAATTGCAATACTATCTATTCTTCAAATTCGGAAAACATCTAGAAATCTTAAATGCAAATCACTGGAAGCTAATGGAGAAATATAATTAGATTGCTACAACCATTTTAAGAATTAACTAAAGAGCGAGTGATGATGAAGTAGATTTATCTTTTGCAATACCTGCATAGTTAATGCATTGCAAAATATTTAGCAAAACCTTGGAAGGATAGCGGTGTAAAACAATGAAAGATGAACTTTTAAATTTTGTTTCTGAACGTTTTGGTACCATTAAAGAGGAGAATCTTTAGTACTTGCAACAGTTTCTAAATCCACAATACAAATTAGCCCTCTTTGATATATTATTAATCAGAATAAAACAAATTTATGCTCAAAGAATAAGAACTTTTTATAAAAGTTAAAAGAAACACTACATTAAGTTCAGATTCTGATGAACAAAATGATGGTCAAAATGATCAGTCTCATACAGATTCAAATGAAGAATCTGAAAATGAAATGTAACGCAGATATTGCAGAAGAACACATTCAATTTTCTGAAAGTGCTTTTGATGACATGCTACAACAAAAATCGTCAGAGAACCCCCAAATGAAGATATTCATAATATAATGCAAACCAGGGCTGGAAGACTGATCACACACAAGAGGAAAAAGTTAAAATGCAAAACGTAGAAAGCAAAGCAGTGAAGATAAACAACATGAATTAGAAAATACTATTCAACTACTGTGGATAAATATTTTTGCAACACCACACTTATGGAACGAAATCGGATGCTGATCCAGTTATGGTGGAAAAGAAAGAAAAGCTCTTTTCCTGATTGCATCTTACCTGACTTAGCTAGAAAATATCTCTCTGCTCCAACCTTCAAGTGTATTTTAGCGAGAGAATGTTTTAGCCAATCAGAAAATATTTATACACAGTAAAAAGAATTGTCTTTCTCCAACACTAGCTGATCAACTCCTGTTTCTTCATCATAATAATTTAAGAGCATTTGATTTTAAATATGAGAGAATGGTTACCTAAATAGCAATGCATAAGCTATTTTACTTTCCTTTCACTGACTTTGTGTTTAACAATATAATTTAATTTTCTCAAAAAAATTCTATTGTGAGACTCTATACAGTATATTGATAACAGCTGGTACATGCACTTTTATAATATATAATATATATATAATATATATATATATATATATATATATATATATATATATATATATATATATATATATATATATATATATATATAATATATATATTATAATATATATATATATATATATAATAATATATATTATATATATATATATATATATAATATATATATATATATATATATATATATATAATATATACTATATAATATAGTAATATTATATATTATATATATATATAGTTTCCAAAATGCTTGTTTGTTAAAACTTAAAAACTCTTAATAATTTTAACAGTTCTGTAAAGTTGTTTATCCCGTGATTATTGGTCAATATGGCCATGTTAGTTTTAAATAAGTTCTTTTACCAATATCATTTACCTATTTCTGTATTGCATTTTTAAGCTAGATTTCTAGAAATGTTATTTTTAGTTAGAGAAAAGTCATTTTGGAAATCAAACCCTTTTATATGTTGTTTATCAAAATAATTAAGTCCAATGGTTAGTAAATGGTGTCATATTCATATTAGTATATTATAATACTATATTATTATAGTAATAATATTAGTTATTATTTGACTTAATATTATCACACCAACAAAAAAATATTAAAAATAATATTTTTACACTTTTTGTATGAAACAGTTTTAATCAATAATTTTTAATTCATTAAATCGTGCCTCATTATTACTTTCAATCAATTTTTACTTGTATTTTACAAGCTTCTTTTCAAAATATAGGTCTCCGGCCGGAGAAAGCCGAAGACTAGTGGTCTCGGCCGGAGCCGAAGATCTTTAAAAAGGCCGGAAATCTCAGGCCAAGCCGGAGCCGGAGCCGGAGATCCGGTGCATATATATAGAATATAATATATATATAGTATATATTATATATATATATAATATAATATATATATATATATATATATATATAATATATTATATATATATAATATATATATATATATATATATATATATCATAATATATATATATATATATAGAGCGGTGCAGTATTTATATACTTTTATTTTTAAAAATTTTATTTATTAATACATTTGTGTTAACATTTTAGTAATGTAATTAAATACAGTATTTAACTACTTTTCAAGTATTTAGATATTAGTTAAATCTTGAATAAAAAGGTTGTAAATATATTTAAAAACTCAAGAATAAAAATTCGTGGAAACCCGTCCATTCTGTTTCAAAAAAATATGATTGCAAGCTAGTGTTTGAAAAATTTTTTTTTTGATGAATTACAAAATCAGCTGCATCACCGATATTGGCGCGGTGTTGTTTGCATAGTGGAGTAATATCTTTAATTTATGTGGTTATGCTAAATTTTTTTTTTTTTATACAGCATGGCATTCCGTGACGGGAATTTTATTAATTCATTAATTGCCAGGAAATATTTTAAATAGCAGATAAACTGGTTATAAAATAAAATGTACTTGTGTATTGTACATTAACGAATTATCAACAGCAAGCGATGCTATTAATAATCGTACAAAATGTGTGTGTATGAAATTTTCTATTGGGAGTCGGGAGTCGGAATTCAGTTTTAAAATATCGACTCTTAGAGTCGAAGTTGGGAGTCGGTTGTTTTTAATATCGATTCTGGATGTCGGAGTCGGGAGTCGATTTATTTTTGTTTGATTCCCCATCCCTGGTCGGTAGTGAGCTTTATCTCATATCGCTTGACATTCGTAGTGCCCGGTGCGTCTGTGAAAACTGACTCATACTTCTTCATTATCCGTTGAAGCTGGTTCCTACTCTGCCTTACCCTAGGCTCCACCCTTTCATGAAGAATTGTGAGAGGAAATCCCTGATACATAACATAAGCTTCATTAAAAGTACAGACAATACTATATGTAGCAAACACATAGGGTGCTGTGAAATAGCTCTAATGCAGCCTCAGCTCACCTGACCAATTACAAACATGTAAGTGAGAAAAATATGATCATTCAAGAAAGATTACAATAATAAAATACACCAAGAATACGGATAGTACAGGGTTTAAAAATTAATCTTTCAAAAATGTTGTAATTGTATGGAAGACTTCGTCAAGTAGATAGATTAAATAAATGAATTAGTGAGAAACTGAATATTACCAAGTTTTCTTTGACTCAACTAGAAATAAAATAAATATCAAAGGTCAGTTACTCTAAAGTCACAGATCTAGCAAATCTTTGCACTAGCTTTGTCGAACGAATTCAACAGGTACAACGCAAAAAAGATTCATCGAGCCAAATGATAGGGAACTAAGGGTCAGGGAGAAGGAAACGATTTCTGGTTGGATATTCATTACAAAGACCATACTGACGATCTAAGATAAGTTAAGAAAACTTGTTTCTAAAAATTCCAGTTTAGGGTAGATTCGAAAACTTTGAAAAAAAAAAAAAGAGGGAGAGATAAAACAATAGTTGAAGGATGAGGATTTAGATAGGAATTCCTCTTTCAGCACAGTTGAGTAAACAACCATTCTGAAGGAATTATAGTAAAGCTTAGGTGAAGTTTGTTCAAGAATTGGGTATGATGATCAGGAACATGTGTAGGTTCCCAAATCAAATTGTCCAGAATCTTTAAGAATACTGAATGATTCAGCTCCCCACAGAGGTTCGATTAGTATGAGAAAAGACCAAAACTCAGTGCTGCATATACAAAGATCCACAATATAGAGGCCATCAAAATTAAAAGAGAAGATGCAAGAGTTTAGAGAAAATACTTAAAAAAATGACTGGGAAATATGTTCCATTGGGAAATCAGTAGTAGTAAAAACACCTTTAAATATAAAACAAGACAAATATTAAATTAAAGAAAATCTAAATTAAGAGGTACAAAATTAGTTGTTGTTTTTTTAATAGTCACATACTTCACACCCTTCGGGTAGAAATTATATTACTTGTAGAAAAACTTATCCAACTTTTTCTAACAATTTACATTTTTATTTTGCGGTGGAGAGTCCGAAAAGAATTTGTCCTGCCATGAGATCCTTAGCCACTTAAATCAACTTAAATTTCTTTGTGATTTATTTTATTTCTAATTC
>JABUQX010109185.1:0-7500 GCA_015478945.1 Trachelipus rathkii
GGGGAGAGATTAATATAATAGGTGTATCATTTAAAATATATATTGCGTTTAGAAGTGGTGAGGATGTGTGGATCTAAAATCTTTTACATTGAAGGCATGATTGAGAAATGAGGGAGAAGAGAAATAAATTGTATTTAGGTTTTATGGATTTGCCAAACAGGCGTATGATAGGGTTAGTAGGGGCTCTGTTGCAGGTGTAAGTGATATATGGTGTGGTGTAGGTGTGCTTCCTCTGAAGAAATCAAAAGTATGTATGACGATTAGTGAAGCGTGTGTAATTAATGGTGTCAAAAGTGATTGGGTTTAATATTAATACGGAGTGAGCAGGGTTTGTGTTATGTCTCCTTGGTTATTCATTTGTTATATGGAGGGGTTATGAAAGAATTAGCAGGATGGGGGTGGCAGGAATGGTGTTAGAAATGATGGAGAATGGGAGATGAGTGGAGGGTGTCCCTACCTATTAATTGGCGGATGATTTAGTTGTTGTGGCGAATCTGGAGAAGAGTTTTGAGAGGATTGGTAGAGGATTTGGCAGGGTGTGTAAAAGGAAGGTTTGGGAGTAAACGTAGATAAGAGTAAGGTTAGTGGTTGTGAGTGAGAACAGTCCTCAGTGTGAAGTATGTTAATGGTGGACAGCTGGAACAAGTGTCTGAGTTTAAATATTTAGGGTAATATGTTGGATGAAAAGGGAACGGATTGATGCAGAGTGTAGTATGGAAATTGTGACTGGAAGGGAAGGTGGCCTGGTGCAATTAAATGTTGGTGAATGTAAGGGAACTCAAGTCTTGAGTCGCTAGTATCTTAACATGGACGGGTAGTTGTTACCTGTGTTTTGTATGTAGTGAACTATGGTCTGAAATAAGAAGTATATAATCTAAAGTTCATGTGTTCAGATGGAAATCTTAGGGGCGTGCTAGGTGTGGAAGAATTGATAAAATGAGGAATGACATATTAGAGAGAGACCTGTGTGGTGTGAAGAAAGGGGTAAATGAGAGAATAAATGAAAGTATGTGAAATGGTTTGGTCATGTGGAAAGGATGAATGATAGTCGGTTGGTTAAGCGGATGTATAGTGGCGAGTGTGTTGGGAACCGACCGGCTGAGAGAGCGAAGAAAAAGTGGATTGAGTCAGTGAACGAGTGTCTGAGGGAGAGAAGTGTGAGTTTGGCAGAGACGAGAATAAAGGTACATAATAGGAGAGAATGGCGGGGTTTTGTGAGGGAGTACCGTTGTGGCCCACCTGGGCCAAGGGATGAACCCTTTCACTGACGATCTACCATAGTGAGGGTCCGTCGCGGTCCCGTGAAGCTCTAGGGTGGAATTTTTGACTGCGAACGAGTTATCACTAAATTTAAAAAATGGGGGTTTTAAACAGAAAAAAAAAGAAGGGGGCGGTAAGGCTGGGCTTTCTTTTCGACTTTTGTCATATTCTTCTACTGCTTTTCTTTTCCGATGCATGTTACGCACCTTACCCCCAGTCTTGGGAAGAAAAAGGTAGATGAAGAAGAAGAAGATATATATTGTTTAAATGCAAAATAATATTACCTTATTAAGTAGATGAAGTGAAGTTCTGTTTGTTTCATTGTTGGAAAAGATCTTCTTTGTTGATATCTTTATCTTTCCTTTTTATTATGTACATAATATATTTCCTATATTTTATTTTCTTCATTCTTCTTTTATTCTTTTTATTAAATATTTCTCTATTGTTTTAAGTTTTTTAATATATCTTATATGTTTAAAAATTTAATATTAATTACATTAAAATTATATATAAATCTTTCTTTGTACTTTTGTTCTGAAAAAGATATGAAAGAATTAGCTAAATTTATCATTCTTCCACCTCTGCTTCTTCAAATTTGTTTTAACATCGTACATTTGAAGAAGCTCTTATTTGATAAGTTTAATTTTTCTTTCCATCTTCTACTCTTCTTGAAATTACATTTTTCATTTTCTTATTATGTTATTCTTTGATGAACATATCAGCGCATTGATCATTACTGTTCACCCATTCTATTTTGTTTATTTCTTGATTATTTATATATTCTCTTATCTCTGATATTATAATTCTCATACTTTTAATTTTTGATTGTCTTTCCGACATAAGTGTATCTACAAGTGTCTTACTATCCGTTCTCAGAATTATAGGTATCTTTTTGTTCGTAATTTCTTCTCACATTTTTTGTATGTATAATGATTGTTCAATACCTTCAAGTAAGCTATTTGCTTTTGCTTGTATGACTGAATGATTAACTTTCTTTGATTTATTTGATTTCCACATTATAGTTATCATTTTTCCTTTTTTATCCACAGCAAAAATTATATATCCTACTTGGGTTTTATCTCCTTCTCTATTAGCAAATGATGAATCACAGTATGTTCTTAAATTCTCAATTTTATCATTATTTATTTGTATGGTATTTAATTTATTTCTATATTTTTTTGTTAATCTATCATTTATTTATTTGTATGGCATTTAATTCATTTCTAAATTTTTTTGTTAATCTAAGAAGTTCTTTGTATTCTTTGATGCTCAGTTCTCTTTCTCCCATACTCATTTTACTATCTATATAAGATAGATTTGGTCTTGTATTTCTTGCCATCCAATTTAATTTTCCTATTGTTGGTATTTTTTTACTTCTTTTTTATCAAGTTTTCTATTTTCTTTTGTTTTTATTTCATTAATTTTAACCTTCTCCCAATATTTATTTTGATATAATTACTATATATATTTTTCATCTTGAATATAATTGAAAACGCCTAAATATTAATGATACCAGACTATTTTCTTCCTATTTCAAAAATGTTCTTCAATTTATTTATTTTAGTATTTTCATATTTTTTACTTCCTACCCATAAAATATCATCTACATGAGTACATAATAATCCTTCTAAATTACTTGAATCATTCATTATAAATAATGTTGGTTCCATTTTACTTTGTTTTAAACCTATTTTAATTAATTGTCTTTTTAACGATAAATACCACATCATAGCAGCATCCTGTAATCCATATACTGTTTTTATTTAATTCCAAAGTAAAGGAATCATTAAATTCTGGTGGTGGTCTTAGATAATACTTTTTCTTGCTACATGTATCTCCTTGTAAGTAGGGGGGGGGGGGAGCTGGCTTGAAATAATCCATAGCATTTACTTTTTCCATTTTTTTTCCTGAGCTATGGTTAATATCATTTTCATTGCTTCAGATGAAACAGTTGGTGCATCTGTTTTTTCTTCCACTGTTTCTTCATATCCTTTACCTTCTAATCCAGCTTTAAATTTTTTCTCGTTATTTTGCAATAATTTTTCACTAATTGCCCATCTAACATTAATTGCCCTTTCACCTTTATCTGTTACTTCTTCAAAAACATTATTCTTCTTCCAATTTTCTATCTCTATCATTTTGGCTTGTTTAACTTCATTAGAATGATTATAATAACTTTGATTTACCTCTTTATTTTCATCTTCACTGTCTATTTCATCTATTATCTCCTCACTTGTATCTTATGATTCTTCCTTGTTATTTTCTTCATTTTCAATTATATCTAATTCATATATTTTTTCAAATTCTTTTAAGTCTATATCATATATTCTATCTGTATTTAAATTGCGTATGCTATATCATCTATTATACTTTTTACTTGTTGCTTTGCCAGCTCTACTAATGACAAATCAATTTAATATATCTTCATTATTCTTTAATTTCATTTCATAGTATTTACCAGTTTTCACATTTTTTGGATCAATTTCTTCATATTTATCGATGATGTCATTTCTTCTTCTTTTTCATCTTCATTTTGACTTTCATTTTCATTATCAGTTTCATCATCTATAATTTTTTACCATATTATTTCATCTATATGATTACCATTCTCATTTAAGTTATCCATCATGTTTTCATTTCCTTCTTCATATTCATCCTTTTTATCTTCAAGTTCGTTGTTATTTTCATTTAATCTACTTCTTTGAATTCTTGTTGAGTGAACTTTTGATACAGCTCTTAAAGTACCTCCATGTTTTACTATGATGGTTTTTTTCCATCTACACACATTACTTTAGCTGGTCCTCTCTATTCTTTATCAATGTTTCTTTTGTAATAAACTTCTTCACCTATATTTATATTTTTTGAAATATGTTCTCTTATTTGACTTCTTAATGCACGTTTTATTTTCTCTGAACTTTCATTTTCTATATGTATTTTTCTAGCATGGTCTATTGTTTGTAATAATTCTTTAATCATGTCATCAGTATCTCTCTTTTCACTTATTATTACGTTATCACAATCTATTATGTTTGGTATTTCTACATTTCTTCCAAAAACAAGTTGATTCGGAGCATATCCCAAGTAATTTGTTAGTCCATTTTTAGCAAAAATTGCTCATGCCATACTATTTTTTCTGTCATGTTCTTCCTGTTTTAACTTGTATAATGATTCTTTATGGAATCCTACTACCTTTTCACATAAACCATAACTCCATAAGCTTTCTGTCGCTGTACTCATTAATCTGATATTCATTTTTTATGTAGTAAATGTTTCCATATCTTCATTTTGAAATTCTCTTCCTGCATCAGACATAATGCCATTAGGACTTCCAAAATATATAAATCCATTTTTCAATTAACCTTTCCTAATAATTTCTTTACTCGTTTTTATTTTTTAACCCATACTGCGTGTGTATGTCTTGTGCATGATCTATTATATAAAAATTTATTATTCTCAAATTCACCAACATCCATTGAATTTTTTATTAAATTTAACTTGCTAATGGCAAAACCTAGCACTGGTCTTGAGTTTTTTTTTATATTTTCTTACATATTTCACCTTCTCTCACAATTTGCTCCAATTCTTTTCTTACATTATTCCAAAAAATCATCTTCATTTACTTGTTTTTCATTAGCATTCTTTATTGTTTTAAATAATTTTTCTATTCCACAATGTGCAAATTGTCTATGTAGTTTTTACAATTTTTTTTCTTTCCTATCCTTGTTCTTTTATCACAATTTCTTTAATTGACGAATCCAACATGTTTCTTGTTTTCTATTCAATAATGCGCAGGAATGTCCTCCTTCATTTCTCAAATGTTTTCACTCTCAATAGGTTGAAATCAACCAATAATCAACATTCCATCTTTCAATATTAAATCTTTAATTTCTTTCTTTTCATAGCTAATTTACCAAGTAATAAAGGTCTTTCCTTTTATTTTACATTTTAGATCAAACTTCTTTCCCCTTTGATTTTACAAGGCAATAATATTTCTTTTAATATTTTATACTCTTTTTCCAAATACAAAACAACCGTCTTTAAACTTTTGTGTGTCTTTTAATATATTGTAATTCATCATCGGTTAATCCACTAATCAGTTTTGTTAATCCTAATTCTCCTATTACTGTCTCTGTACTTCCTGTATCTATAATAGCCATTACTTCTTCTTGATATTTAATTTCTTTAGTGTCACACGGACTTCAATATTATTGAAAAATGTTCTAATATTTTTCTTTTTATTAATTCTCTTTCTAATCCATTTATTATTTCTTTTTTTTCCTGTATTAATAATGGATGTCATTTTTTTCTATATATTGTTTTTCATTATTTCTTTGCATAAAAATATAGATTTATTATTTTTTTCTTCTATTTGTTTATTTTTTGTACAATTTTTCATTAAGTGTCCTCCTTTTTTACACTTCCAACACACATTATTATATTTTTCATTCCAATAGCAATCTTCGGTTTTATGATTATTTCGTTTACAAACACTACATTTATTTAAATTAAATGTTCCTTCTCCAGTAACATTCATCAGTGTTATGATTATTGTATTTACATTGGGTACAAAATTTATTATTATTATACCAATTTTCTTTTTTAGTTTCTTCTTTTTCTACTAATTCACATACTGATTCCATCATATTCACAATTGATTCTTTAGTTATGAAAATATTTGTTTTAATTCCTTCAATCTTATTTATAATTAACTTTCTTTCCATGTCCTTTATATTAGAATTAGTGATCAATTGGTATGAATGTACCTTTTCACTTATTTTAATATCATCAAGTTTTTCAGAATATCTTTTTGCTTTATCATACCTTGATACATATCCTCTAAAAGATTCTCATTTCTTTTTTTGCATATTCAGTAGTGTTTGTACTTTAAGATAACTTTATTTTTCTTTATTTCTACAGTATCTTTCTTTTAATGTGTTTATAATTTTTTCTATTCCATCTTCTGTTCATAATTCTTCTTCCTTTAAAGACATAATAACTTCTAGTGATTCACCTTCTAAACCTCCTATTATTTTTGCTATTTTTGTTTTTTCCTTTTCCCGAGATATTTCTCTCCATACTTTTAACTTGAATAAATATTCTTCAAAAGATTCTTCTCTTTTGCCATTAAATTTAGGTATTGTCAAATTCATTTTTCTTTCTTCTGTTTTTTCTTTATTCTCTACTAGATCCTTTATCATGTTAGTCAATTTATCCATTGCTATTGATAAAATCTCTTGCTTTTTCTTCCTCTTTTGGCATTTTGTTTTTTCTTTTAGTACACAAGAAGATTTATATATAAAATGTTTAAATGCAAAATAATACTACCTTATTAAGTAGATGAAGTGAAGTTCTGTTTGTTTCATTGTTGGAAAAGATCATCTTGGTTGATATCTTTATCTTTCCTTTTTATTATGTACATAATATATTTCATTTATTTTATTTTCTTGATTCTTTTATTCTTTTTATTAAATATTTCTCTATTGTTTTAACTTTTTTAATATATCTTATATGTTTAAAAATTTAATATTAATTACATTAAAATTATATATAAATTTTTCTTTGTACTATTGTTCTGAAAAAGATATGAAAGAATTAACTAAATTTATCATATATATATATATCTTTCTTTCTTTCTTTCTTCACCTTCCTCTTTGCCCCAAGATTGGGGGTAAGGTGCTGTACAAGCATCGGAAAAGAAAAGCAGTAGGAGAACATGACAAACGTCGAAAAGAAAGCCCAGCCTTACCGCCCCCTCTGTACCATTAATTAGCGAGAGCTCGTCACAGAAGCAAATCACCCTAGAGCAATCCATGGGCCGCGATACGGACCTCACTATGGTAAATCGTCAATGTAGGGTTTCATCCCCCTGGCCCAGGTGGGCAAAACCATGCCCCATAAACCCCGCCATTCTCTCCTATCATGCACCTTTATTCTCGCGTCTGCCAAACTCACATTTCTCTCCTTCAGACATTCGTTTACTGACTCAATCCACTTTCTCTTCGGTCTCCCAGCCGGTCGGTTCCCAACACACTCTAAACCACTAATACATCCGCGACTATAACCATCGCGACTAATTCACTCATCCTTTCCACAGACCAAAACCATCTCAACATACTTTCATTTCATTCTCTCATTTACCTGCCTTTCTTCAATTCCACACCACTCCTAATACGTTCTTTCCTCTCTTTATCAATTCTTCTCAATTCCCTAGCACACCCCTAAGATTGTCCATTCTGAACA
>JABUQX010109185.1:12500-15000 GCA_015478945.1 Trachelipus rathkii
CAGCTGCTCACCATCTAACATAACTTCACACCGAGGACTGTCCTCACTCGACCTGCTTGCCATTCTTACAGTTTACTTCCACAAACTTCCAGTCTCTCTTAACGTCCTCTCAAGAAGTTCTCTTCAGCTTTACATAAAGAAATAAAATGCTCCTCAACATATGGTGGGAACCTCATTCTCTTCCAGTTCTCCATCATTCTAACACCATCACCTGCTACCCGCACCTTTAATTCTTTCATAACCCCATCAATACAAAAATTGAATAACCAAGGAGACATAACACATCCCTTCCTCACTCCGATATTAATATTAAATGATTCACTTTCGACTCTATTTATTCTTACACACGCTTCATATCGTCATACATACTTTTGTTTCAATTCAGAAGCTTCCACCAACACCATATATCACTAACACCTGCCATAGAGCCTCCCTATTACCTATGGCAAATTCATAAAACCTAAAATACAATTTATTCTTCTCCTCTCCTCATATTCCCAATCATTTGTTTCAAGACTTAAAGATTTGATCCACACATCCTCTACCACTTCTAAGCGCACCTTTATTCTTCACCAATAGTGCTTCAGACCCTCGACTTTCTTTCCTTGAAATGCTAAGCATATCTTTCCCTACAACACTCAATAAACTAATTCTATAATACCTACAGTTACCTTATCCCCTTTTCATATATAAAGGTACTGTTATTGCTCTCCTCTAATCCCTCGGAACTATACCCTCCGCAAACGCTTTGTTACACAACTTTAGTCCAGTCATTATATGCAAAAATATATATATATATATAACTATGTATATATATATATGTATATATATATATATATATATATATACTATATATACTATATATATATATATATATATATATATAACATATACTATATATATATATATATATATATATATATTATATCATAAATGGAAATTTTTTTAGAATACATATATAAGAAATAATATCAATACGCTGGAAAATGGTAAAAAATATTGGCAATTAAAAATCTGCCAAAAGTACTTTGAAATGCTTTGCAAATTTCAAGTACAAACGGTACAAGTACCATTTTCAGGTTTGTTTTCTACAAGTACATTACCCCAAAAAAATGTACTGAGTACAAGTATCTGCACTTGAACCCAAGCCTGATACATATATATATATATATATATATATATATATATATATATATATATATATATATATATATATATATATATACTATATATATATATATATATATATACCTCTATATACTCTTCTTTCTTATATATATATGTATATATATATATATATATTTTGGATGGGGTGAGTAGGAACTTCAGATTGATTGTGTTGGGGGACGAAAAGAGATGGTATAACAGGTGGTTTTGGGGTGTCGGGAGAAAATGAGAATGGTATAACGGGTGGCTTTGGGGTGTCGGGAGAAAATGAGAATGGTAAAAAAGTGATTGATTTCTGTGAGGAGAGAGGCATGTGTAGGTAGAGATAGTATCGAAGTGAAAAGTATGATTGATTTTGTGCTGGTGAAGATGTTGAAGTATGTGCTGGATGTTAAATCAGTGAGGGGAGTTAGGAATGGGATTATCGGATCATTGTTGTTCTATGTAAATTAAGTTAGTGGGGGCTATTTGGATGGAGAGGAAGATGATACGGAAGGAAGTTTTATAGAATTAAGAGTGAGAAGTTAAGTGAACAAGGTAATATGGATGAATAAATCAGTTACATGTAAACAAGTTGAAACTGAACAAATCTAGGAGCAAATGAAGGAAGCAGTTGTTAGCAGTGCAAAGGAAGTATGTAGATGTGCTAAAGTAGGAAGTAAGAATGTTAACAGTGAGTGGTGGAATGAAGAGGTGATGCAAGCGGTTAAAAGTAAAAAAGAGTCTTGGTTGAATGTACTAAAAGCCAATGATGAAGTTTCAAAAGAAAGATGTTTGAAATTATATAAGGAGGAAAAAAGAAATACTAAAAGGTGCATAGGTAGGAGAAAAGAAGAAGTAAATGAACAGTTTGGAAGGAGGATGAATGGGGACTTAGAAGGGAATAGGAAGCTCTTTTGGAAGGAAAGCGCTTGAAAGGTTAGGAAATAGAATAAGGGAACCTGCTTAGAATAATGAATAGGGATGGTGCTTTTGTAACTGATGAAATGGATGTGAGGGGAGTGTGGAAAGAACACTTCGAAAATCTGAAAAATATTAACAGTAATAAATGAAGAGGTGATAATAAATGTGTGTGGGTTTGATGGTTCAAGAAGGAATAGGTATTTTGGGGATGTGGTCATTAGCAAGGAGGGAGGTAATGGTGCAGAGGTGAGAAGGGTTGAAGAGATGGTACGTCTTAAGGTATGGATTGAAATTTATTAATAATCAAACTGGAAAGCAAGATAGTGAGTAATTGAATCTAAAATTTGTATAGTAGCGTTTATAGTTAGTAGTTCAGTTGTTGAAGCAATGTATTGCCATATATAAGGGTAATGGAGATAAAGGAACTGTA
>JABUQX010109185.1:25000-40194 GCA_015478945.1 Trachelipus rathkii
AAACTAAACTGTCCCCTACTTTCAAACTCTTTACCTTCTATCTCTGCGACGTAACGCTGGGCCTCTTATCTCTTTTCTATAGGTACTACAGCGGCAGATTGCTCGGGGGGGTTGACCTCTCGCATTCCACCACCCTTGCTCGCCCCTGTAGCACAAGAGGTGCCTTGCTCTCGCACGAATTTTTCGTGAGTATTGTGAACCCCAGACTTGTTCTTGTGCGTGCCTCTTTTTCTTCTCCAGTACTTTTGTTCTGTGGAACTCTTTGCCTTCTTCTGTTTTTTTTCCAACTATATTTAATCTTCTCTCTCTCTAATTAAAGCCCGCGTCTGCGCTCACCTGAGACTTTGCGTTAAGACTAGGGTTTTGGGTGGATTTTCAAATGTTTATTTTCCGCCCTCTTCCTTGAGAAGGGCCCAGCCCGTGAGTGGTGGTGATCTGTAAAAAAAATACTTCATCCCCCAAAAGTAGACCAGAGGTCTGTCAGTGCAACCAGTGACTGATTGTGGGGTTTCACGAGCAAGAATCTTTTTAAGCCACCGGTTTGCTAGACCTGTCATGGCAACCCTCCTCTTTTATCTGGAACCAGCATCTATTGCTTATTAGCAATACAAAGGCTTGTCCACAAGGACTTTTTGTGGACACACATGTATGTTTATAATTCGAACGTCGTAGAGTATTTTTCAAATTTTCAAGCAAGCTGGTTAGTTTTGTAATATAAAGTTTTATCCAAAAGTACTCCGTTTCAAAATTTTTGAGCTTCACAGTTAAGCTTGTATAGAATGATTTATTTTAATTTCATAATATCGAAAAATTATTTTTAAGTTGAAAATACTTAAATAGTAATTTTTGCATAATGTTTTCCCACTTGAATATCAATCAGAACAACCAGCCTCATCATCAGAATACTTCTGATAGAACTTGTTCAGAAAGTTTGTGTCTCAGACCCTTATTATTCCTCCATCTTTCCCGACCTTTCATATTTCAACTCTTGATGTTTCTTTTGAAAAACCTCTTCGCTCTTTCTTTTGCTGCGTCTAATTTTTTTCCCCGCCTGTTCCTATGACATCCACACTCAACGACAAACAAATTATATATAAGAACGCCTCGTAGCGTAGGAGGTTGACCCGCTGACTCTCGTGCGAGAAGACGCTGGTTCAATCCTCCGCGTAAGCAGTCCTGAAGTTTTATCTCCCTGGGGCAAGTTAAAACTTGGCTGGGAACACGTGGTGGCGACAGGCTTCCGGATAGTCCGGTCTTATAAGTTCGATTTCCTATAGTACTCCCGTGTTACCCTCTGAGAATGGGATAAAGCACGTTAAAAGGAAGTTATATTATAAATTACCGTATATATATATATATATATATATATAATATATATATTATAATATATTATATAATATATTATATATTATATATTATATATATTATATATATAATAATAAACTACCTTTTAAACGTGCTTTATTCCCTTCTCAGAGGGTGACACGGGGGGACTACAGAAATCGAACTTTAAGGCAGGCTATCCCCAAACCAGCTGCCACCACATGTTCGCAGTCGAGTTTTAATTCTTGCCCCCAGGTTAGATAAAACTCCAATCTGTGCGCGGAGGATTTGAACAGCGTCCTCTCGTATGAGTCATATATATATAATCTTTTTTTTTTGTCAGTGTACAGGACCCACCGCGGCACACACTGGGCTGATAAATCAACACCATGGGGGGCCCTGGCACATACATGTTTCAAATGTCAAAGAAAGATTTGAATGGCGAAAATATTCAGTCAGTCAAAAATAAATAAAACTAAATAAAATTGTATCCTTGCATTAATAAATAAAAAATATATTACATAAAAAATTATATGTTATAAAAAATATTACTTTAATCAATATAAGAAAAATTAGAGTTACTGCTAAAGTGGGAAATTCAGATAAGATATGAGACAATCCTTTAAAAGGTGTTATGGATCGTAAAGTAGGAAAATGACGACAGCGAATAGTTTTCAGATGGGAGCAATCAATGAAGATATGACGAACAGTTTGTCAAATGGGAGGTGGTCCCGTGACATAATTATGATGTGAGTGATATTGGTGTGACCAATACGGAAGGCGGCAAGTATCACTCGTGACGCGCTTTCGTCTGTGGGGAAGGAAGACGCTTCACCAATTCCTCGGCTTTATGTTTCTGAATTTCTCTCCCCGCAGAATCACTCGTCAGCACTCTTGCCAACAAGATTCGAAAGCCCTGTCGAGAGCTGGTAGTAATCCGTTGTGGGAGGGCAGCCTTGTCGAATGCAATCCGGGAGGTACCTGGATCAGCTTCCGAAAGAGGAGGCGGCCATTTTTTCCCCCCTCTGTCAGCGATTTCATTGCCGGTTACCCCTACATGAAGGGGTCACATAAAATAATGTTTCTTAACGGGAATGGAAGCAACGAAGAAAATTGGTACAGAGGAATACCATTGCATTTATAAATAAGGGTTTTTAAGCGCTTGTAGCGGGCTGAGCGAATCTGAATAAATGACATAAGAGTGATCTTGGTTAAGGATTAGAATTCGAGAAGGCGCAATCATTATAGATAATTCTGCCGTAAAAATTGAGCATGAGGGGGAGGGTATGGGAGAGGTTGCGGTCAAGGAAAGGCAATATACGCACCCACACTGTTCCCCTTGCTTTTAAGAGCCGTCAGTAAAACACGAGTAAATTTATCGTGAACTACGGAATGAGACAGGAATGATGCTTTTAACAAGGCAGCAGGGTGGCTAGATTTGGAGAGAGAGGTCAGAGAAAAGCAATGATGGGAGTGGGGAATAGCCAAGGTGTGTACCCTTCGTCGTAAGAGAAAGGCACTACCTTTTGCAAAGGGATGTTAAGGAGGTTATGAACTGTGTTTGCAAATGGCCAGTAATTAAGATACTGAGGTATCTCCTGCAGAATCGGTGTCAGAGCAGACAGCATTGGGGTTTGAAAACGACGATAACTTGTACACATGATGTATTCTCTTCGAGAGAGAGTGGCATCACATTGGATTCAACTTCAAGGCTCACCCAGGGGAACGATCGGAAGGCTCCAGTGGAGATTCGGATCGCCTCGTTTTGGATGAGATCTAATGACCGCATACGCCACAGTCATAGTCCAGTTTCGATCGGATTAGGGATATGTAAAGACGTAAAAGGAACTTGCTATCAGCACCCCAAAATTTTGAGGCGATATGGCGTAAAAGGTCAAGCGCGCGATGACAGGTTATTTTCAGCAGTTTAATATGCGGCGCATATGTTAAGTGGTCATCTAGAATGAGTAATAGAAATTTGACTTGTGAAGTTAAAGGAATGGGCGAACCATATAAGGTTAGGTCGTGGGAAGTGGAAGGTTCTTCAATTCCCTTTTTCTTAAAAAGCATTGTGAAGGTTTTCTGGTGGAAGAAAAAAGAAGCCATGGGAGTTTGCCCCATTGTTGAATTATTCTCGATAGCTAAGTAGAAGTTGCCGTTCGAGAAAAGGCAGCCTGGCACCGACTTTTAGCGCAAGGTCATCACCATAGAGAGAAAAGTTGACCGTAGCTGGGATAGAAGTAACCATGTCATTAAATCCGAGAGCAAATAGTTAGTACACTTAGAACAACTGCCTTGCTGAAAGACTTCATTCAGAGTAAAATGCGTGACAGAGTAGGGCACCGAACTGGATGGATCTGCTTGACAGAAGGCATAATTGAATGAAAAGAGGGAGTTGTCCGCGAAACCGAACGAATGGAATTAAGGCGAATCCGCAGTTCTCCACTTGTGTCCGTAAGCTTTTTCAAAGTCAAAGAAGATCCGAAGAACCATCCAATCCAGTTGAGAAAGCTTCTCCGGAATGTCATGATCTAGTTTTAACAAGCAGTCCGCGTCGAACAATTTTTCGGAAACCAACTGGAGAGTTTAAAAAAGCTTGGCGACTCTCCAAACAGGGAGAAAGCGGCCTGAATACCATTTTCCTCCAATTTAATTTACAGGTATGACAGGTCAGCAAAATTGTCTTGGTGTCCGCCAACTTCGGATCTTTCCAGTTGGGGATAGGAATTACAAACCTGTAGTCCAAATGATGGAAAAGAAGAATTCGATCCCCAGATTCTGTTAATATAGATCCAGCAAAAATGCGGATGCCGAGGGATGTATATGACGGAGCATGATATTCGAAATCATGTCTGGCCAAGAGCACCGTCTCTGCTACTCGCCAGTGCACGGTTTGATACTCTGCAATGTAAAAGACGGCGTAGGTATGAATCTTCCCCTTTTGCTGTTGAAAAGTCTGGCAGTGCAGTGTTAGTTTTCAATTTTTGAAGGCTTTAGGATAGCGGAAAGAACTCGATGCTAGCAAAACTATAACCTAATGCATCTGCAAATACAGGCAGAAGCGGAGATCGTGTCAGTTATATCAGGCCCATAACTGGAGAACTTGGGCTAGGAGTTGTTGGAGCGACGAGATATTTTTTTGTGTAAATTTCCACACTAAAGAAAAGGGGAGTTGTGGAGTTAACAGTCGAATGTAAGTTCGAAAAAATTGTTTGTGTGTTTGTCGATTAATTTGCCGAGATCTTGCCGCAGCTGCTTTTAAAATGATCATGTTTGGGGTGGCACGGGTCTTTTTGTATTGCCTGTAGAGTTTCTTCTCTCGGTAGCTTGTGCGCACTTTGGGATCACTCAAGGGTTGATGACCGGCCTTGCCTGCGGAAGATTGAGAATGCAAGCTTCCGCTGCTGAGATTGACAACTTCGGAAAAGCGAAAGGCATCATCTACAGCCGGAAACCGGTTATTAAAGAGAGAAAGTGGGATAGCTGTGGCTTGATAAAAAGGAGCCCACTCCGCTGGGTCATAACTCAAGCTGGAGTTAGGTTTTAACATTGGGCTAGGTACAAGCTCATTTAAAGATATTGGGTATAAATAATCAAAGCGGGACCAGGTGAAGTGTTTTGCCCAAACTTGCCCGTCGCTCGAACGCCATGGTGTTGTGGAAAGCAATCCGTCTGTCTCAGCTATGCCTGATAGTTTATCGTGTTCTCGTTTGCATCGCGACCTCCGTTCCTTTATTCAATGCGAGATTCGAGTGATACTGCTGATATCCCAATGAACGTTACCACCAACTCTACATTTGAAGTTCCCCAACTTGGGGTCCAGGTTCCACCCCCTAGGATAGAGAGTATGGGTTTGCCCACTGCCCCTGATGTGCTCGTGGGCCATCTAGTGACCAGCGCCTTCGATCGTCGCTGCCTTCTAAAAAGAAAACTGACACCCACCCGCATAGCAACGATTGTAACGGACCGCATTGCGAAATGATCGCTTCGTCTTTCTGCAATGACTAAGTTTCTTCAATGGAACTGCCATGGTTACTACCCAAACTTCGAAGAGTTGGGTAGACTTATTGAACTGCATGCTCCAAAGGCCATCTGCCTCCAAAGCTGCAACTCTGGAACGGTGACTTCAACTGCGTAACCGTGCTTTTTTGCGTCAAGCTTCCCAAAATCGTGGGGCTAAGATCGGGGGGGGGGGTGCGGCGATTCTGTTCCTCAAATATTGGTTTCCTTTCACCCATATCCCCATTCCAACTTTGTTACACGCTCTAGCTGCCCGTGTCTACCTAGATTCCAAGTTTACTTTGTGCTCTGTATACCTTGCCCTTAGCTTGTGTTACACGAGAAAGGATCTTTTCGAAGTTTTCGAATACCTCTCCTCCCTCCTCCCCCTCCCTTGTTCGGTTTTGGGGGAAACTTTAATATTCCCCACCCAATGTGGGTGACTCCGTTTCGTCACCAAATGCGGATTGGCTGTTGAGTGTTTTTTGGCAGAGCTTTTCGTTGGGAGGCCTCACAGAGGCTTACCAACTTTCGAAACGTTTTGAACAGCTCGTACCTTCCTCCGGTGTTTGACATCTCTAATATGCTCTTCTTTCGTTCATCGACAGGTCTGGTGGGACCATGTTGCCTTGTTTGTGGTAGTGACTGCATTACCCAATATGCATACATCTCTTTGCCCTGACCATCCTCAAACGCCCTATACCAGCTGGCCTTATGACAGAGCTGATTGGTCCTCCTTCCTCGATGCAACATACGTCCCCTGTCTCCGCCACTGAACCGTCTTTCCTTCCTGCGGAATGCATTCACAATTTATTTTGCGGATGTTGTTCTAGAGGCAGCGGTCTCCAACTTTTTTGATCGCGTAACCCCTAAGACGAAATAATTATAAGTTGTACCCCTATAGGCCTATAATATAATATAATATATAATATAATATAATATAATATAATATAATATATAATAAAAGACTGCGAAATTGAGAGAACCTTATACTCACGTGATACACGATCATACATTCGCATGCGATCGTGAGCCTACTTCTTTGGCGTACCCCCGGTACGCGTACCCCACTTTGGAGACCACTGTTCTATGAGGCAGCGGAAGCATCAATATCCTCGCTCTTCTACATGTCTCGTTCTGCTACCCGTGGTGAACACGCCATATGCGCTCGAGCTAATCGTGCTAAACGTATACTATATCGTTCATACAAGAGAACACCTACACAGTCTACGGTGATGCTCTTTAAGGCTGCTGCTGCTCGGTCTCGTATAAACAGGATAACTAGTAAACAGTTTATTCGAACTTAAGTTTTCACGGTCAAAATCATTCTACGCCATTGTCTTCGGTTATCTTGTTGGCCACAAAATTTCTTTGCAAGCCCAAAACTTTTTTTTTTCAAAGGAAAAAGCCCCCACCAAACCCCCAAAAAATGGGGGTTTCCCCCCACTTCGACGGCTTTAACCCCTCACCTGTTAACATCATTAACATCTATGGACTGATTGCTGATGAGCTGGGATACCATTTTGCTACTTGCTGCAGCGATTCTCTGTACCGAGAACGTTTTCGATCGATCAGCGACCGCCTCAAATCCCGGACTTTTCTGTCCCCATTCCTGGTAATGGATCCTTACGATCGACTACTTCGACTATAATCGTCCTGTTACACTTGCCAATATCAACTGGCACTGGCCGAGTAGCAAAGACGGTGCCTTGCCCAGACTTATTTCGTCAAATGCTCCGTCCATATTCACCCTCTGATCAAGCGTTTTCGCTGGTTCTGCCATAAATAATGCTGGATGCGAATCCTCTTTTTTCATATATATTGGACTACAGTTTTGTAATCCCTATTCCCAAACCTGGAAAGATCCGAAGTTGGGACAACTGAAGACCAATTTCGCTGACCTGCGTACTTGTAAAATAATGGAGAAAACGTTCTCTTGACTTCCGTCCAAGTAGTTCTATGGCTGTTGTTGTGGATAGCCACCATTTACCCTTTAAATCCATCAACAGTGTTGTTCCTAAGAATCCTGTTCAATCCCCAACTCTATTTTTGTATTTTGTGTCAATGATCTATCTGTTACTATGTCTCCTATCCACTCTTAGGCCTATAACTTCACTCATCATTACTCCTTCAAATTTGAAAGATGATCCATTCAACAGCGAATAGATGGTATTAGAAGGGCAGTCTTGAAGCAACAAACCTCTAATCTTTTTCGTACCTTTAGTTAGATTAAATAAAACATGATTGTTCTCAATTTCTAAATAATTCAGTTTTTTTCAACTATGTACTTGGCATAATCTTCCACACAACTATAATATCTTCTTTGAAAACACAACTCTAACCTTTTTCTGTTCTTATTTATTTTTTTTAATGTTTTTTAGTGTATGTACAGAGGAAATCACTGGTCTCTATAAAGCGGCGATACTGGGTTGAGGCACAATACCAGTGACCTCTTTTAGACTAAACTAGAGTGGTTGACGAATCGAGTGAATTATATTCTATATTGCAAATTTAAATCCTAAATTCAGACCGGAAGTAGTTGATAAAGCGGAAGAGGACCTCACTCGTAATTTTGGTAATGACTCCCCAAGGGTACGACTAATGCAGTCAGCCATGGCTCCTTCCATGACATAATCTGTATCATTTGTATTTTATTGCCCGTTGCGCCAGGTTGTAATCTTCCTTCTTTGAGAGATTATTATCATCTCGAGTCTTATGGAGAGATTATTATCATCTCGAGTCTTATGTTGATTCTGCTAGGGATGAGGACCGACTCATTCAGACAATCGTTTCGGAACGTCATTTGAATGCGGAATTATTATAGCCATTTTTTTATATTAAATGGAATTGCAGCAGCTATTACACCAATTTTTAAAAACTAGTCTGCCTCCTCCAGGATGTTTCAGGAGATTTTTTTTCCACCTTCAGGGTGCAACGTTGCCCTGGCATCGGCTGAGAGAGACGGTGGTGATCATGAGCGGGGGCCTGAGCTTCTAATCAGTAAGTTCCCTACACCACTGTCCTCTCCGCACTGTTCTTCCTGCAGTCACTGCTCGAATCCATTTAAAAGTGTGACTCACTGTATCTTCTACATATTCGACACCCAGTGTTCCGGCTTCCAAATCGGATTTATGTGAACCCTTTGAGCATCTTCCTTCCCATATTGTTGTCCTTGTGGACTTCAATATCCGACACTCTCTGTAAGGGATTCAGTCTCCTCCCCTAATGCTAATATTTTAGTGGGCCTTTTACCCCATTTTACTATTGGCTACCTTAACTCTGGTTTACCTACTCATGAAAGACTTGACCAACTTACTTCTTCATGAATTGATGTAAGTTTCTGTTCCTCTTCCATTCTTGATCATTTCTGCTGGACAAGATCTGATTTCTTACATTGATGTGATCGTTATCCAATCTTCCTGCATATCATCAACCCTTCTCCAACTTCTCCGCCACTCTCCAGTGTGTGATACCAAAGAGCTGATTGGACTTCATTTTAGTTTGCAACGGTTACTAGTAGGTCCACATCTCCAGAAGCCTTCAGTACTATACATGAAGCTTTTCCTTACTCTGCTTCAATGATTCTGTCAGCTGCTGAAGCATTTATTTCCCGGTCGTTCACTTCGGAAAGTCCTACAACCCCTTGGTGTGGTCTGCAGAGTGTGCCCAAATGGATAAGGAGGAAAAACCTTTTTAACATTATAGCAAACACCGTTCCAATTATAATTAATTAGTGTACAAAACCGCGACTACGAGATTTCACAGCATTAACCGACGCTCAAGGAAGGATTATTTTAAAGTCTATGTGCAACGATCACAAAATCCACACCACTTTCATCGGTCTGGCATGTTGTTAATGAAATCTTGAACCCTTCTAATAGCCCTTCCCCTATTGTTCTGCGAAATGACGGAGAACCTTTCTGAGATAATATCTAATCTGGCTATTGTTGTGGGTGCCCTGGGTTTCGCTTCCTCCAGCTGCTCTCACACACACATTATGCTAAAACCTTTTAGCACATCCGGAATCATCATGAATTAATCCCTCCTGATTTGCGTCCTGCAATACCAGAAGCCTTATATCTTCTTTATAACCAGCTTTTGCTGAGTTTAGCTCTGCCTTATCGTCTTGCAGGGATGGTGCCATTGGCATTGACGAAATTTCTTACATTTTGATCCTTCACCTTCATCCAACTGCTCAAGCTTATCTTTTGAATCTATATAATAGAATTTAAATTAATAACTCTTCTATCTACATGATTTACGACATATGTGGTTCCTATATACTGTTCAAATATCTAATAAGGATCTACACAGGGAAAATTCCATGACACTTATCACCCTTTCATAAGATACATATAAGCTAATGGAGAGGATTGTGGCAAATAGGTTGTATCCTATCATGAGAGCTTACAGGCCATTTCTAATTTTCAATTCGGGTTTCGTTAATTGCACTCTACCATTGATCCGTTGGTTAGAATAGATCATGACATTCGGGAGGCCTTTTCAGAGAATAGAATGGCATTGTAAGTGTGTTTTTTTATTTAGAAAAGACCTATGATACTACCTGGAGGAATGATATCCTCCTTAAATTTATACCCTTTGGCTTCGGTGTCAAATACCGCGTTTCATCCAATGTCAATTGTCATCAAGAATGATCCAGGTAAGGACTTCCTCGACTCTCTCTAGGCCTTTTCAAATTGAAGAGGGTGTTCCTCAGGGCAGTGTCCTTTGTGTCATTTTGTTTGCAGTGGAGTTTAATGGTATAGTCTCTGCAGTTTCCCCAAATGTAAAATGTTCCTTGCATGCAGATGATTTTGTACTGTACATACCTGAAAAAAAAACTTCCATATTTAGAGCGCCAAATACAAAAGGTGATTTGGACATAATCTCAAGATTTAAAGTTTTCATTGTCAAAGACAGCAACATTCCTCTATCATAGGGGAAACAGGGCGGGGAATTTGGCTTCCGAACCCTCACTTTCATTGTGTGGTTCTGCCCTGAAAGTTGACACTCAAATTAGGTTTCTTTGATATTCCTAGATCAGAAATTGTCTTACGTCCCTCGTTTCAAATAAATCTATAATAGTAGTGTTTATCACGGTTCTGTTTTATCCCCAACTTTCTATCTACTTTCCATTAATGATATTCTTTCTATTATTTCATCACCTATCTACTCCTATATGACGACAACTCCACCCATCATTACTCCCTTCTATTTGATAGACGTCCTACCCAACAACAATTAGCTCGCTCTAGGAGGCGGCCTTAGAGCAAATAACCTTTGATCTTTCTCAAATTTCTAATTAGGGCATTGAGAACAAGGTTGTTTTCAATGCCTTAAAAACACAGTTCCTCCATCTTTCTGCTCGACATAATCTTTCACCGTATGTGTGTTTTCTTCGTCGAAAACACATAACTCAAACCTTCGTCTGTCTTTAATATTCCTGGTGTTTCTTTTTCTCGTGAACTTAATTGAAGAGCCACATTACTTCTCTTCCTCACAAGCTTTTAAGAAGTTGGATGTTCTGAGGCACCTTTAGAATTTTTTCACGCCGCCCCAGTTCCTTGTTCTTCATAAAATGTGTCTTTCTATCTAGTATATATACTATATATATATATATATATATATATATATATATTATATATAATATATTATATATATATATATATATATATATATATATATATATATATGAGTAGTGTTGGGACCAGTTTGACCACCATCACCCTTTTCGATATGAAGGAATAGAGTTATAGGTCAGAAAACTTGGAATATAATGTATATTTGGGATAAGGATGAATCCGTGTAATTTTCAAGTCTTTAGGATGTATATAGAGGGGGTTCACCCCGAGGGGGACGCCGATATTTGCGCTTACGCCCCGTGGTGGGATTGAGCCATCGACATTAGGCCCTAAAACGATCATTTTGAGGTCGACAGACCGAAGATGTTTTGTTTGTCTGTTTTGTATTAATTATTTATTATTATGTATTACGTCGAAGAAGTGATGCCCGAAGGGATCACTTCTGCGTTGTTTTTTAAGCCCTCTGCGTGTCCTTTCAGCGTCGGTCAGTCTCTGCACTGTCCTGCGCACCGCACCGCACCGCGTCGCACCGCACCGCATCGCGCAATTGCTCCTGTTTTCGCTCAAAAGCTTGGGCTAGAGTTTTGATGACATGGTATCTTCTGTCAAACTTGGTACCCACCGCTCCCACGTTTGGGGAATAACGTAACCTCGTCATAGACGAAGTTACATCCCATGGGTCCCCGAAGGGGGACCGCCACCCTAAAAAAAAAATTAAATTGTTCGTAGAAGGCTGAAATTTGGGTGAAAGGATTCAAGAGTTGAGTTTCTAAGAAAGAAATTGGTTGGAATCTGAGAAGTTGGCTACGGCACCGGTGCTGGAGCCACTGGGGTGCTGAATTAATAAACAGTCGTATAACAATAATGTTGGTGTCCTTAATAAGGGTTATCGAGGTCGTTTGAACACTCGATATGATGGTTATAGTCCGTATAGGGTGTTTTGGGATTCCCATTAGGGGGGTCTCGATAGAAAAAAAAGAAGCAGCAGAGTACAAACAGAGACCGAAGGAGAAGAAAGAAGGATGAAAGTGATAAGGAGGGAAGAATGAAGAAGGAGTCTGACTCAAGAGAGTATGGAGTTGACAGCCGCACCGATGTTGGCTCCGGTGCGGTGCGATTTATTAAATTTGTTGTAATGATACAATATGGATGTCTTTATATAGTTATTGGATCTGTAGATTTCGAAAAAATAATGGTTTCAGAACCCATAAAAATAAAAAAATAAATAAATAAAGTAAATAAATAAAATAATAAATAATAAATAACATTTTCTTATCTTTTTGTTTATAACTTACAAATTTACGTTTTTAACATACCCTAAAAAGCAGTAATCACTAAATCAAACCACCATCCCCAGCACCCTCCTACCCTCCTGACGATCTGTGATCTATTGACTCTATTGATTAAGGTCACATTTTGAGTATCATTTTTGGATAAACATAACTAAAATCAAGCGGGCTTTACCCTCCGAAGGAGGGGTAAGGCCTCAGCCCTTCGGCGAGATTACCCAAAACCCGCTTACAACCCCTTCGGGTTAATCCCCCTTCGCAGGATTCACACCCTTTCAAGGGGCGCATCCCCTGGGATTTCTCTTGGAAGGTAATGTGTTGCTTTAGATACTCTTGATTAATGGAAAACTGTTTATCTCGTAAGTTAGGTTACGTTATGGTTAAATATTACTATGGAAATGTGAAATTAACACTGATTTGTTGTTAGAGAATGAGTTTTTGTAAGATATTACTGTGTTAACTGACGATGATAATGTTTTAGAAACGTGAGCCCTGGGTTAAGTTTTTGTTGAGTAATGTTAGGTTGCCGCCTAGAATTTTTGCTAATGTCTATGTTTATTCATACTTCAAATGATGGTATACTCAAGGGTTGGCACTGTTTGTTTGATAGATAGTGGTTAATTCATAGTTTCAAGATGTTGGTTATCTTTGATAGATTGGTCACTTTGTTAGGGATTTTGTTAGATGATACGACTTTACCTGTTGCTGAAATGATGCGAGAAATGTGGGAGCATATCGAGTATTTTGTATGACCTATTAGCTACTTTACCTTTGATAAGTAAGGGATTTTCAGGATGTTACCTGATTATTCATACGCGAGGTAATGTTAGGTTGCCTTTGGTACTTATATTCTTATTGCTTGTTTATGATACCATGAGTTATATTTCCTAAACAGAACAAACAGCTTTTGAACGCACAGCCTACATCAGCCTTTTCTCTAGAATGAACCTTACTATGTAAACATCAAGTTACAGAGATATATTAAGCCGCTTATTGTCTAATGTATCCTGTAACTGATTGTTTACATAGTATTTTCCGGTCAGGTGACTGATCATTCCCGAAAGTGAAATTGAATAAACAACCCTCATACAGAATCCTATCATAGTCTAAGTCTTGTAATATAGAATTCAATGACTTCATTAACAAACCATATCGAATGATGCTTCAAGATCCATTGGTCCAACAAAAAAATGACATCATTAACAACCATATTCGATGATACAACAGGATCTAACGAAAATGTGTCTTAAAGTGTGTTGATCATAAAAGCTCTTGATTAAGAATACCCATCGAATAGCTCACTGATTTATATATAACTCAGCTCTTCTCTAATCCTATACAGTGCTGTCCTTCACCTCTGTAGATGCACCGTTGGCCCTACTACCAGTTTGGGTTTAATAAATATAATAAGTATTTGCATCACTTTATGATGCAAATGGATAAAGATAAAATCATTTTCATGTTTCATGTTGAATTTTTCTGAAGGGGAATGTAGTCTAAAAAGAGATAAAGCCTAAAAAATATTCCAGGTTTTTACTATTGCTTAATGTTTTGTATGATACTCTAAATGGCTAGTAAAAATCTCCGTTGTTTAATGTGAAATTAACCAATTGATAGTTAGAGATTATGCTTGAAAAGAGTGAATAGGTTACGGTTTTGTATGCTGTGTTAGGTACTTTACGCTGTTAAGTAGGAAACTTTGTTAATGTTAAGTTGTTTATCTAGCATAAGGGTGTGGTTAGTTTTTGTTATTGTAGCAATATATTCTTAGTTCTGGAAATGCTATGTTAGTTTATTAATGTGAAAACAATGTTCGTTACATATATTCGTTGGTTGGTATATAGAACTTATTTTTTGTTGTTGTTTTGTTGGTGTTGTTGTTGTTGGTGGTTGTTTGTTGTTTTGTTGTTGTTGTTGTTGTTGTTGTTGTTGCTGTTTGTTGGTTGTTGTCTAGCGAGAATATATACCCTTTTGAACTGAAAAGGTTCATTCGTACGTCGTATTTTTGTTTACTTTTCTTCAGATTGGTCGAAAGAAAGAATCTCATTACCTTTTAAGATCTGTTTATACATACGAATCTCGTCAGAAAGACATTTTTCGCTGTGCTGATATGGCGACCTCTCGTTCTGCTCCTACGGACGTCCTCTTTACGAGGATTTTTGTAATACCCAACGATGTGTCATTTTACATTTTTCGTAAAAACGAATGGAGAGCAATATTTATCCTGTGTTCCATTGGAGGTGCAGTATATAACGCTTTAATCATATCGGTTGATAGAATTCTCAAGATTATCGACCGCCCTGAAGCTTTGGATAAAGGCTGAGTATTCGTGGTCATCTGTGACATCGTCTTTTGATGAAATCAGAGGTGACAGCTTGAGCGGCTTTTATAATAGATAGATGTTGCTTTCAACTGCATCTGATAATGTTAAAGTATTCGATGTACGCAACTAATTGGGAAACCCAATGATGCCTGTCACATTCAAGCGTAACGTGTCATAGGTTTCACTGTTCAGCATCTTGCAAATATAACAGCTTTGTTTAACAGAAAAACGACTTAAAGTCTCATCTTAAAAGTGTCGTTGACATACTCGAGACTTAATTCATATAGCTCATGGTGTTATTAAACGATATTTACACCGAAACTGTGGGATTCCGATAATGCAGTATACAGAAATGTCTTAATAACTATCAGCCAGGATAACGTTTATTCTCTCGTGGCTGGAGCGAGTGATGTGCTGGTTGAACCGAAATAATTGGCAGAAAAAGGTTTAGTTGCAGCGAGTTGTATTTATGCTTACATCCTTTCCGGATGGTGTTGAATCTCTGGAGAACATATAGAACTCTTGCTTCAATTTATACAGAATGCCTATGTCCCTGATTAGATGTATTTATATATTTAAAATAAAAACCTTATATGTATTATGTATTTAATTTATTAAATGTTCTTTTTTATTGGAAATTATATGAGTTATACACCTTTGAAAACATATATGTAGACC
>JABUQX010109186.1:0-51323 GCA_015478945.1 Trachelipus rathkii
TTGATTTTGAAAGTTGACTTTGTGGGTAAGGCTATTTGTTAGACTTTTTGTGTGTGCGAGTCCTAAGAATTTTTAATGGTTAATTTAAGTTTTGAAAGGTTTAAAGACGTAAGTGGTCTTGTAACGATATATACACTCTGAGGGAATGCTAGAAAAGAGAAGTACAAATTTTGGCGAATAGTCAATATCTGAAGCGGTTTGATTGGGGTGAAGTTTAAGGAGCCTTAAGAGATTGGTAGTGGTTGGGCGGAGCCCTTATGAATGGTTGGTTATAGGTTGATTATAAAAATGGATCGTTACTATACAGGTGGTTTTGGCGTGTCGGGAGAAATATGAAAAGGGATGAGGAAGTGATAGATTTTGTGATGAGAGAGGTTAATGTGTAAGTAATACTACTTTAAACATAGAGTATTCCATAATTTATCTATAGTTTGTTGTCGCTAGAAAGATGGTATCAGAGAGTGAAAAGTAATGATTTGATTGTGATGGTGTAATTGTTGAGTAAATGTGTTGGAACATTGTTAATGATCAGTGGAGGCTTAATGGAGATCGGTGGATTAGAGGAATAGTAATAGTTGTTTCTAGGGGTAATTAAGTTTCAGTGCGGGGCTTGGATGGCACAGGAAGGTGATACGGACAGGAAAGGTAAATTAAGAGTGACGTATTAGAAGCACAACTAATAAGGTTAAATTGAAGATATAATAAGTTTATATGTATTGAAAGTAGAGCGCTCGGCTATATAAATTCATTTTTGAAACGGTGAACGGTGTTGCAAACTGAACAAAGTCTGGGAGCACAGATTATGAAGGAAGCAATTGTTAGCCATTCCAAGAGAAGTTGCGGATGTGCTAAAAGTAGGAAAGTGAAGAGTGTTAAGTAGCATAGAGGAGTGGATTGCATGACGAGGTTTGAGTTGCACACGGTTTAAAGTTAAAAATAGCATACGCTGATAGAGAGTACATATTGAATGTACTAGAAGCAAATGATGAAATATAATCAAAAATAGATAAAGAATGCTGGTGAATTAATATAGATGGAGGAATAAAAGAAATTTACTAAATAGGCGATTCCATCCATATGTGAAAAGAAAGGAGAGATTGATAATAGTTTGAAAGGAGGATGAATTGGGACATACAAGGGAATAGGAAGCTTCTGGAAAGAAGCGCGAAAGTTAAGAATGAGAATAAAGGAGATCTGTATATAGAATAAGTTGAATAGGGATGGTGTTTTTTTTGTAATGATGAAATTGAATGTCTTCCAGACCTAAAAGAAACCTTCGAAAATCGTCCATAATATGCAGTAATGAAGAGGTGATATGAATGTGTGTGTGTTTGATGGTGGCAAGAAGGAATAGTATTTTGGAGAGCAGGTCATAAGTAAGGAGAGAGTGAGAAAGTTAAGAAATGGTAAATCTGCAGGCAGGTATTTTGTGATATATGGTGTTTGGTGGAAGGTAGTGAATGGAAACAAAAGTGTGTATGACGATAGTGAGGCGTGTGTAAGTATAGAATGATGCAAAAGTGATTGGTTTAATATTACAGCGGAGTGAGGCAGGGTTGTGTAATGTCCTCTTGGTTATTCAAATTTGTCTAATGGATGGGTTATAAAGAATTAGAGGTGGGGGGTGGGCAGAATTGTGTTTGAGAATGATGGAGTATGAAGTGAGGGTGCTTACTATTATAAATTGCGATGATCGGATGTTTGTCTGGCGAATCTGAAGAGAGTTGCAGAAGATGGGGTAGAGAGGTTTGGCAGGGTTTGGTAAAAGGAGGGGTTGAAAATAAATGTAAAATGAGAGTAAGGTATGGGTTTGTGATGAGGACAGGGTCCTCAAGTGTGAAGTTATGTTTAGATGATGAGCAGCTGAAAAAGTGTCTGAGTGTTTAAATATTTAGGTGTATGTTGTGATGATAAAGGAACGGATAATGCAGAGTGTAGTAGATAAGTTGTGAATAGTGACATGAAGGTGGCTGAGTGCAATTAAATCGTTGGTGATATAAAGGGACTCAAGTGTTGTGAGTGCGCTAGGTTTACATGAGGGTCTGTTTTAAACCTGTTGTTATTGTATGGTAGTTGAGACTATGTCTGGAATATAGAAGTGTAGACTAAAGTTCAATGTTAGAGTGGACAAGTTTAGGGGCATGCTAGTGTGAGAAGAATTAATAAATGAGGAATGACGTATTAGAGAGTTGTGTGGGTAAGAAAGGGTGTGAGAGAATAAATGAAAGTATGTTCGAGATGGTTTGGTCATCGTGGAAAGGGAGGATGATAGTCGTTTGGTTAGCGGATGTATAGTGGCGAGTATGTTGGAACCGAACCGGATAGGAGACAGAATGAATAAAGTGGATTGATCAGCTGGAAGACCGAAGAGTGTTTGTTTGGCAGAAGGGAGATAAAGGTGCATAATAGGAATGGATGGCTGGGTTTTGTTAGGGGTATGGTTTGTGGCTACCTGGGCCAAGGGATGACCCTTAGATTGACCATAGTGAGGGTTCGTCGCGTCCCGTGAAGCTCTTAGGGTGGATTTTCCTGTCTGTGACGAGTTTCACTAATTAATGGTACAGAGGGCTGTACCATTAAGGTTGGTAAGGTAAGGCTTTGTCTACATTTTTTCTTCTACGCTTTTCTTTTTCGATGCATGACACCACGATCTGTCTTACCCAATCTGGGGATAAGAGGTAGATAAAGAAGAAGATAATAATAATAATAATAATTAATAATAAATACATAAAAATAATATATAAAATAATAATAAGTATATGAGATAATAGTAATAATAAATAATAATAATGTAATTTCTTTATTTCCTATAATTCAGAAGATTCTTTTACAATTGGATGCACTTCAAGCTATCCATACACATGGTGTGTACAATTTTGAATATAAATTAACTAAAAAGCAGTTTTTAGAATTTATGGTAAACAATTTATTTTATAAGTTACATATTTATAACAATTTAATTAGAACAAAAATAAAATATATAAAAACAGTAAAAACAAAAAGCTACAGAAAAGTTAAACTTTGTGACATTTATAATAGGAATGCACTGATACCATGGTATCAGAATTTCTTTTACAGATATCAATTAAATTATAAAAACATAGGATATGAAACCAGGTGCTCTTTTTATTGAGTTTCTCACGACTTATACCTTTTACCGTAAATATAAAGGTCCTCTATTCAGAAAATTTTAATGCCACAACATAAGCAGAGAAGCTGGGAGACTGAAACATTCTCTATTTTAAACAACCTGGACCAGGTGATTAGGAAAGCTATACATATTTCTGACCCTTGAGGTTTTCTATTTAGAGAATTTAAAAAATACACAACATTGATTGGTTGGGCTCCACTCCTACGTAAAGAGGTTGAGAGGAGATTGAAGCATTCTCCAATCTTAACTAGACTTGAGAATGCTTCAGTCTCCTCCTGGATCTGTGGATCAGTTGATTACGGGAACTTAACATGTCCCGTAGTCTCTAACCAATCATTAAACAATGCATAACTGTATTCACCACTAGTCATTCTAACTTATAAATGTCATTACCGTCCGGTTGTTAATGCGTCTGATTAGCAATATGTATAGCTCATAATTTTAATGCTTCTTCTTCTGCTCGACTTCACAATTTGTTAAACAAATTTACTACCATATAAGACGGGGTATGCATACAGAGGTGACTAGTGGCGTACTTGAAATAAATGTCGCTGAAATAAATGATTTGACTCTGAGGGATTTCGATGTGCACGCAAAGTGGACGAGTGTAATGTCACTGATGGAAATCGAGTGAGAAGAACATTCATGTCCTTCTCAAGTCTATTGAATCATATTTTCGCAGAGATCTCACAATCCTTATTGAATTAATAGTTTCATTATGATTTAGTGAGATAGGTTGTCTGTATGGTAATAACTTGACAGATTGAGCAAGTCTTTCTGACTAAAAGGAAAAGTTGGCTTGACGGTCTCTTTGAGTCTTGTCTTACTCATGACCATTTATGTTAAAAACTCTGGGATAATATATTCGTTCTGATGGATCTATTGGCAATCTCTTACTGAAAGGACTAACTTATTTCACCTTCCTAATAACCCTAGACGTAGCCTAGGGCAACTCGTAACTGATCTTATCCTCCTCGTCAGTCAATACATACATACGATATTGCACGGGATTCGCCAGTAGTTGAACGACAGGTGACAGCTGCATATCTAAGTGTTTGATTAGGGTATGGCATGGGCGTCACTGTTTCTAATCCTTCTGTCCTTTGCTTATCTGTTGTCTAACTTGCTTTCAAATGTTCATATTAGCAGTTGTAATGGGGTGACAACGTTTCATTTCCGTCAAGATAGTGGCATGTGTATCTACTACGATGTTCAATCTTCAAACAATTTCCAATTTTTCTCCAATAATTATCTCTCAGCGCCATCTTTGACCTCACCTATCATCATAATTATCTAAGAATTAAAATTAGCATAGTCAGTTAGAAAAGAAAATAAAAAAATTAAAAGCGAAGTAAATTATAGCTCTATAATTTTGTTATGATTTTATATATTTATAAGCTTATATAATATTAGTTATTATTAGTGAATATATTTATATTATTATGATATAATATTATATATATGATTGATATAGGTATAATATATAGTACTAATATATAAGTTGTATATAATAGGATGATATATATAAGTCTATATAGTATAGCTAGAGTTAGTATAAGGATTATATGAGGGTGTTTATATACGGTATATATATACTTATATATATATTCTAGATACTTTGAAGGTTCCAAATTAGATAACTATAGTAGTACTATATTATTATATATATATATTATAGTATATATTATATTATACTATATATATATAGGCATAAGTATTTTATCTGATATATATAACGTATATATAATATATAGTATATAGTAATATTATATAAGGCATAATAAAGTAATACATATATATATTAATATAATCTAATATATATATGATATAATGATATATATAGTTTTGACTATAAAGTATTAATAAATAGTATCTTAATATATTCAGTATGTATAGAGTATCTATATAATATATATAATAATTATATATATATCATATAATATATATACTAATATATATATTAGTTCACTAAAATATTGAGATACCTATATGGAACTTACAAGAAGTTACATTGGTGGGATATAAACCCAATATCCTGCAACTAACGAAAAAAATTATTTAAATGAGAATTTGTTTAATGTAAATTAATTTGTTTTTAAGTTCGAGATGCTTTAATGCACGGAAAGAAGCAGAGCAGCGTTGTCGGTCTCGTCCAAAGAAAAACTGAAAACCTGAAAATTGAAGAAATAAATAAAGAAGATATAATAATAATATATGAATAATAAAATAATAATGAATAATAATTATAATAATGAATTAATAATAATTAATAAAAATAATAATAGTGTTGGTAATGACTCTGGCCATGAATTTGAGCAGTGGTGTGTTTTGGCCTAAAAAAAAATACTTTTTTTTTCTTTTTTTTTTCTAGCTTTTCGTGTTCATATAATTTAAATGACTTTAAACAACACAGATCTATATAATTCTAGACTTTCAATTACCTCCTAAAAAGTTTATCTTTTCTATTATCAATGCTAAGACGTATCTATTAGGTTACAAGTATACGTCATAAATATCTAAATTAAAGAAGCATTAATAAAATTCAAATCTTTCTTTTTGACCTTTGCGAGATATGCATCTATATTGTTCAGTGAACCAGTACGAATGCTACAAAAAAGAACAAAATTCGGAGAATATTTGAACAGTCCGGGCGATGGTAGTATGCCCTTACTGGCGCTAGATGTCGCGACGCGGAGTATGCTTGATCATGTCCAACAGCCGCAGCTGCAAGTTAACGTGATTGTGTATATTTTTGTGCCGATTCTTGTGTTAAGTGATAGTTCATTGATTTGCGTTTTTTGTTTTGTTTTTTTTTACTCCCGAATATACGGATTTTAAGGAGCAAAGGATACTACATTTAATGTTGTCTCCAATTTAAAAGAAAAAAACTGCAGAAACTCCCATCGTAGATGTCACAGAAAATCTTTGGAATATGCCATGAGCATTAGCAAAACCTATTTATGTACTCACAATGTTGTGAAAATCGTAGGACATTCATCAGACTGTTCAGTCATTTTTGATACGGACGTTTCGAAATGTAACACTATATAAGGAAATTGTGTAAGTGCTGTCTGTACGGAAACTCAAACAAAAAGTCGCAGATATTTAACCAAACTGCAGTGTCAGTGTCAAAACGGTGAAATCATTGGTTTAAAGTGCGTTATGACCTGAAACGAACCAGCCGTCGGTCGCAGGGGAAGGCGAAATTCGCTCGGTGAAAAAAAAAAACGTGTCAAGCTCGCAAGGCTCTGTCAGCATGATGATGTTTTTTTCCCAATAGACATTCATTGGGAATTTCGTCGCACAGTGCAGTTTTCTTCCACGATCACCGTCAGCTGGTAAGCTTCTTCGGTGAAGGTTTGAAGTGGCTGCGGGAAGGGGCATATACGGTGAGCAAACGTCCAAGAGTGGAATGAGCAAGCAATTGGTTTCTCTACATACAATGCACCACTGCACACATCACAGTTCGATAAATTCTGAGTTCTAAAAACTAATTGCTGACCTGCCTGTTTATTTGCATGAACATCCCAAAAACATGAAATCAATGCATCGTCAGGAGTTTTGAATGCATGATATGGAGGAGATGCAGCAGGCAAGAATACGGCAGAGACGGTTTCAAAGCGCGCGCGTATGCACTGCTGATATATCCTGATGCAGGAAGTTGAATGGTAAAAATAGAGTGTCGAAGGAGTGATGGGAAACTAAGGAGGTACAGTAAGCAAAATTTTTTACAGTTAATCCTTTATACTAAGTCATTTAACACTGCCACTCTATTTCATCATAATAGTCTAATCACCTAATTTATGAATATTAAACCTTTTGATTGTCTAATATTAATTCTCCAATACTTAAAAAAAAGTATAATAATTAATTAAACTAATCAATTATATGCAAAAAAAATTGAGTTTATTTTTAAAAAATAAAAATGCAAATTTTATAAAATTCAGGTATGAGGCATGTATTATCTCATCGAAAAATTTTAATTCTATTTTTTTCTTATTCTGCTTAATTTCCTTCTAAAATTCTTGTTATAGCGGAGTATTGTTCGAGAACAGAATGACTAATGAAATGTAATCTCAGATTTATGCCTTCGCTTAAACAGTATCTCAGAATAATCAAATCAAAACAGGTTTTTGACAATTTTTCGACAGTTTGAAAAATTCTACACATTTCACATTGACATTTTTTTTTTTTTAGTGAATTCTCTCCCAGGTTTTTTTAACATAAATTATCTGAGTAAGATAGAATTTAACAAGTCAGTGACAATCTTTAGATTTGGATTTTGTTCTGCATACCCGAACATTTAAACTTTGGGTAACGCCATGTTTGCATTTTGAAACAGCAGGCAACTGGCGTTCCAACTTTCCAACATGGTCAATGTTGGGTATAGTAAAAAACTATTTATCATGAACGATATGACCGTTGCAATTTCAATCTACATAAAATTTTATAAAATTCCTAACGGTATGCAAAAAAAATTATCTAAGAGAAAAATGTGCATCTCTCCGTTTCACCGTACTTAAGATATGTAAAAAAATAACTAAATAATGAAATTTTGGGAAGATATAATATTTTAATTCTTTGCTTTAATCTAGTTAGTTAGTGTTTCCGGAATTTTTTGTTCGTATTTCGCAAATAGAGGCGAACTCAAACTGGCAATTCATATTGGTGAGGATATAGTCAATGCGTATTATACAGAAAATGGATTTGAACTGGAGTTTTTGAAAACTCGACCAATTATATCTCCTGAAAAATTCGGATTAGAAACTGATGATTTATAAAGCACACATTAGGTGAGGAATCTTAAATTTAACAATTATTATGACTCAGACATTTGTGCAGGCTGTCCTTTAATTTAATTAACTTTTTTTTTTGTTTTTCTTTTTTTTTTTTTTTTTTTTTTTTTTTTTTTCTTTTTTTATATATTATTACTTGTTCAACTCGGCTGCGAACACGTTGGTGGCGCTGGTTTGGGATAACCGCCCTTAAAGTTCAATTTCCTGAGAAGGGGATAAAGCACGTTAAAAGGAAGTTTTTTTTTTTTTTAAATTTAAAAACCTACAAGATATTTAAAAACATCTTTCGGTAACAATAAAGAAAAACTATACATATAATATGTAGAGCGATATTGAAATTATATACGAAATTAAAGCAAAATATTTCTAAAGCTAATAAATGGATCATTCTGTGTGAAACTAAATATTGATTTTTAAGGGGAAAAAATTAATTTTTAAGGAAAAAAAATTAATTAACTTTTTACAGTAAGTTCCAACTGGCGGGGGGTCGGATATTGAAAATTATATCCGGCCGGACCAGAGCTTTTTGAAAAGCCAGGACATCCTGCAGGAGGCAGATACTGTTACATCACTAATAAAAATAATAATAATAATAATAATTGAAGTAATTTTTTATAAACATAAAATGCAATAAAATTAATGGAGTCATATAATGGTATTGCTCAGAAAAAGATGAATTAGTTAAGGTTTGTAACTCGACATAGTGGTCACATTTGTCTTCCTTATATAAAAGTATGTTTCTTCCAAAGCATTCCCCTATCTACTGCCAAAGGAAAAAAAAGTTTCCTATTAACAGAAAAAAAAGAAGTGTCGACTTCTTCACACAATAAGGAAATGATTAAGTCTTTTATTTAGGATACCTCTGATTCTCTCTCTGAGGTAAATAATCATCAGATTAGTTACAAAAAAAACACACACCACTCAACATTCGGTAAAAAATTATAACACCTCTCAAGCCTTTAGAATACATAATCTATGTAGTGCCTGTAACGGTATTTACCAACTTTTCACTACAAATTTAATACAAATTTGAATATCTCAACTTTACAATATCATCAAACCTTTATATAAACCTTACCATTAAACTTTAATAGGGAGTTTTAAAGTGTTTACATACAAAGAAATTTGAGCTAAGCTTACTTATGAAATGTTATGTTAAACATGTGAATATCTCCTTAATATAATTTATAATGATATATCTACAACTTTACTATTACTAACCATTTATGATATCCCACTTGGGTCCTAATTTTATAGACAATTTACATTTAAAAAATTTTATAACTTTATGCTAAACTACTTACTCTATACAAAATTTGTATTCATCCTCTCAATTCTATATTACAATTTTACTAATGAAATATGATAATAAATTCTTTATATATAATGTGAATAAACTAACATTTTACTCTAACAAACCACAAACAAAAGGAAAGAAATTTTATATAAACTTATATACTCAATTTTACTATCCTAATTATATCTTAAAACTTTATATAATACTTTTATAATATCATACTATTACATTTTTTATTATTTTACAACGGTTGTACATATTATTTTCCCTTTTCTCTTCTCGTGCTGCATTTTTAACAATTCTTTTCGTAGGTGTTTATACGCCTTTTTAGTTATTCCTCAACTCGTTAATGTATAATAGTATAGCCTCTTATATAAATCTCTTACATATTCACTCTTTCAACACATAATTTGTTCTTCCATTAAATTTTTAATTCACAGGTCTCAGATCATTTAAAACTTTATAAAATTTTAAATAAACTTGTATATCAACTTTAAAATAAATTTACTAAGCTTACTCTAATTATATATCTTTATCCACTTGTCATTTTTTTTATATCCTAATTTTTATAAATTTATATAAAATTCTTATTCTGTGATTCTTACCGAACATTTCAATCACACATTCTTATATTAACTCTTAACAACTAACTTTAAAACTAATTCATTACCTATACACATTCTTAAAAATAACTGTAAAATAAACCCTTTTAATCATAACTTGTTATATCCAACTTTGTGCTTATACTTCACGCTGTGCGCTGCCCTCTTTCTTCCCTTGTGCATTATTTACAATCCTCGCGCGCGCAACGTTCTCTTAACCATACTAAATTTTCTACTGACCCGTAATTTCATGGTCACTTCTTAAATTATCTTTTCACTTTCAATTATAGTTTAAGACTTTTACTAGTAACAATCTTTAACCATATTTTAAAATGTTCTATTTATTACTATATTCTGACCATATAATCTTTTTATATACGTAAATGCACCTTTACCACTAACTTTAATTTAATTTATGTAAACTTTATTTCACTTCTTTTCTCTATAATTTATTGCTCATTATTTCATATGGAATTTTGCAGACATATCAAACTTTACTTATTAATTCCTCTTAATTATAAATTTTATATAAAATTTTATACATTTATCATTAAATTTTAATAATTTATATTAAACTTTAATTATCAACTTTTATTTAATCTCGACATATAAACCTTTATAATACTCCAATACCAGTTCCCAGTCAGAATTGAAAGGATATTCTATATATTTTAATAAATTTTAATAACTTTAAGAAAAATTTACCCAATATTTATAGTTCATTCTTAATAATACTTTACAGCTACCAACTTATACTACAACATTTAACATAAGTTTATATAAAGCTCTAGCCCCTTCTCTTCTCGAGACCTTATTCTCTCCGCTCCCCTCGCTGGGCCCGAATTTACATTCAAATTTGAGATAAAATTTACATAAATTTATGTAAACGGCCTCTATATACTAATTTATATAAACCCTTATATATCATTTAATAACTTATTTCAACTATATTCTCTATCTTACTGACCCACTTTACCTTTAATAAATTTAATAAATTTAATAACTTCTCTTTTTTACTTTATTAACTTACATAAAACTTTAAAGAAATAATCACAGCGCCTAATCTGTTTATATAAACTTTCTCTAAACTTTATATAAACCTTTTATTGTCAAAAACCATTTCTCTATCACACTCTATATCCAATTCTTTTCATAGTATAACCCTCTACGCATAGTTCGTAAGCTTTATAATATACCTTATTTTGGTGTTAATGAGAGTTTTTTAAGAGCAACCTTTACCATTAAATTTGAAGCAGGAAAACTATAATCTTGAATCTTATCTAAACTTTAAGGCAAATCTCTTAAATTAATTTCTTTTATATACTAATTAACATATTTATTCAATTTATAAACTTTACATATTTATTAAATTTACATTACAACTTTAGAATTAACTATAGAAAATTTATTATTTTAGATATATATCCTTAATGGTAAATTTATATAACTTATTATATAACTTTTTCATCAATAAACTTATAAACAATATATCTTTTGGATTTGATTACCATAATTTTAAAAATTTGTACACAGCAGCTGTATGAAGATTATATAAAATAAACTTAATATAACCAAATGGAGTCAATTTACATAAATTTATATTACATTAAATCAAACTTTATATAAACTTCTTTATATATATATTTTATATCAAAATTTATATTAAATTTATCTAATCTTAAATTTTCATAAAATTTCATGGTAACTTCTTATCTATCTTTTACTAATAAACTTTTTATATGCCATACATTTCTTCACTAATCACTTATATTACATTTTACTATAAATTTAAAAATTTACATAATACTTGGAATTAAATATATTTAAACTTTATATAACTTTACATTAATACCTTTAAATAAATTATATCTATCACTTAATTATATCGTAACTTATCTTTTTATAATCTAAAACTTTAAAATAAAACTTTTAAAATTAAATTAATAAAATTTGAAATTAATATTTTACTTTTTTGATTCTTTATATAACCTTCTTTCGTTTTTTTCCCTTTAATCTTTATATTCAAATTTAATATATCTCTCAACTTTCATATAAATTTACTATAATTTATATATCTCTCAACTTTCATTAATATCAACCTTTCATATTCAACCTTCTTTATATTAAATTTTAGTAATCTTTATATATACCTTCTTATATAAACTTTCTACTTCTACCATAGGTTAAATGGGCATGGTACGTTCGTCTTGCGGTCACTCAACCCGAAGGGGGGGGTAGGGTATCAAATGTGCGATCCTGGACTGGAGCTATACGCCTAATGGTGGGTGGGGTAATCAGCCGTGCATGGTGCGGATTACAGAATAAGGGTACAGGGGTAATGTTTACTAAAACATTACATAATTTATCCATAATCACTCTTAATAAACTTTATCCCCATACAACTTATACACACTCATATACGTTTTTTTCTACAAACATTTATTTACCCCACCCCTTTATATAACCATTTATTTCAATGGATCTTCTTATTTTAACATTTACCACCAAAATCTATAAATACCTATGTATTCACCATCCTTATTATAAATTTTACTGTAATCTCCCTTTCTCCTAATAAAATTTACAATAATTTTCTTTTACCATCAACTTCTTCATAAAACTTCTAACAACTTACAATAAAATTTAATAAAATTATATAAAGCATTTATAGGAGGTTTCAGTGTTTCCATAAATTTATTATAAATTTTATATACACTTTATAATAAACCTTTTAATAATTTTTAAATATATTATTGAATAGATCATCGTCTACGTTTTTTGAATTTGGAATTTTTTATTCATAAGCCTTTATTTTTAATCAACTTTAATTTAGTTATTGTTTAAAATATTAACAGAAAAAAATTACATAATATCAGTTTTACCATGAAAAGATAATGGTTTATAAAATTAAAAAGCAAACTTGTGTTCGATCGATGTGACTGCAATTGTCATATATTACATTTAAATAAAAACTATACATATACAAAATTTAACATATAAATATTCTACGTAAATTATATACTATCTCAATCTACTTTATATAAATTTATTATCTACTTATTCAATATCATCTTTACATAATTTAATATAACTTTAAATATAAAATTACATACATACACTTTATACATATCTTTCAACTATAAATTTACATAAATCTCTTTTCATCCCTAATCACCTTTACCATAAACTTTCTAATAAATTCTTATATAATTTTAAATAAATTAAATATATCAATTATAAATAATTTATTATCAAAATTTTTCTTTACATTAAATAATTTTTCCAAACCATAAATTCTCTCTCTCTCTCTTCTATATTCTCAACTTTACAACATAATACTTTTCACACATATCATCTTATATAATCCATTCTACATAATCTTTCTTATATAATTCTCTCATTACATCTACATATAAATTTTTTCCTTTTAATCCAGGTCTATCAATCTTATTCATAAATTACTTCACTTTTACATCTAACCATTTCTATGTTCAACTTTATTATAAACTTATACTAAATCTTCTATATAAACTTCTTTTCTATCTACAAATTCTTTATATAAATTCTTTAATATACTCAAATCTTTCTCTATACTAATATTATCATAAACTTCTCATAAATTATAAAAATTTTACTATATATAACTCTATAATATTAATCTTTTTTACTCATATCATTTCATATTCAAACTTATCTAACATAACTTTTCATACTAGACTTTTCATATAAATTCTCTCTTCTTACCCATAAATTCTTCTATATATCTCACTTTATCTTTACAATTTTCAATAACTTTAAATATAACAATTTATATCTATCTCAAATTATATTACACTTCTAAATATTCAATTTCTATATAAATCTCTTTTCATATCTATATCTCAACTCTTCTTATTAAATTTATAATAAACTTTTTTAAAAATCTTTAAATATTCAAAAATTTTCTATACTAAATTTTCTCAATATACTTTATATACAAATTTATATAATTTTAATAATTCTTACCATCAAAATCTTACATAAATTTATTCATCCTTCATATATCATCAACCTTTATTAATAACTCCTTCTATATAAACTTTATACTTTACTATCATTTTCTTACATATATCTACTCTTTACAATAACTTTATATAATTTATTACTATTATATTTATCTTAACAATTTTTTCTTAATCTACTATATATCTCTATATTCAATCCTTATCTATACCAAATTTATATATATCTTTAAAATAAAATTTATCTTCAAACTTTATAAGCATTTCATCTCTACAATCATCTTCAATAATACTTATGTAAGGATTAAACCAAACATAATCAAATGAAAAGTCTTTAATCTATTTAAACTTTTATATTCAAATTTTACCAAATACTTTATATAATTTCACATATACCTTCTATGTATAACCTTATATACTCAACTTTTACTCTAAACTTTACTATAATTTCTAATAACTTTCTATATATCAAACTTTCATAATAATCAACTTCAAAGAGATATTAATCAGATTACATGAATACTTACATAATCATGATGACTCAAAATTATTACACACACATACACTCATAAATTTGTGTATATAAACTTTATATAAATAAACTTACTAAACTTTATAAATAAATTTAATTATATCATACCTGTATTCTTTACTAATAAACTTATTATATAACTTTACTAAAATTTATATTATAAATACCCGAATTAATAAAATTCTATTTATATAATATTAATATAAACTTTATAATAAATGGTCAATATTAAATATGGTTAGAACATTAGATTTAAAACTGTTAATATATATAAAAGATTTACAATAAAGTTTAATATTACATTAAAGAGCTATGTATCTAAACTTTTAATGTAAATTTTTTAAAACTTTATATAACTTTAAATAAACTTTATATAAAATTTTACATAAAACTTTTAATATATCAATAGAAATAAACACTTATTAGAGCCGGTTTTAAGTATTCAATATTAATCAAAATCATAAACTTTATTAATAAAACTTAAAAAATGATAATACTTTATTATTAATAACTTTTAAATAAACTTTATTAAACTTATTATTATATAAATTTATATAAATTTATATATAATTAACCATAAACTTAGCTATGTGCTTATTACAGTATACTTATATATTAAATAAACTTTACATTAAACTTTATTAACATTAATAATTTTAACTAAACTTTATATAATTTTTTACATAAATACTTTTAATATTTTCGTAGTTATAAAAAATGCAACATAAATACTTTAACATTTTAAACTTAAATATTGATTATTAAAATTTACTTGAAAATAACTTTTATATAAATTTTTATTTAAACCTTTTATTTCTTTTAATAATTTTGATAACGTAAGGAAATATATTAAAGTTTTAATAATCATTTATATATAACTTTTACATAAATAATATTTTAATATATACTTATTTACATAAAATACTTATCCAAAACTAAACTTTACATAACTTATATATAATGTATACATAACTTTATCAATAAATATATATATTAAACTTTATATAATACTATTTGTAGAAAATTTTTCTTAAACTTTTATAATAAAAGCAAATATAGCATTAGGTAAATAATCTTAATATAAACTTTATATAAATAACTTTATACTTAATTTGAATGATAAAATCATAAATAAACTTGTATTTAATAATTTACATTAAATATTCATAAACTATTACATAAATTATTAACATTAAAATACATTATAATACACTTTAACAAAAGACGACTAATTTGCAAGAGAGGTTAGATAAATTATCTAAACTTTAAAACATGTTGTCTCTTTAAACTCCATTAGTGTTAATATAAACTGTTATATAAATATGTGTAATAATAATAATATTAGCTTAAAAATAAGCTTACAATAAAAACTTTAATTATATAAACTTTGATATTATTAAAACTTTATATACATGAAGGGATTATTTAATCTTTTTTGAAACTTATTTAAACTTTATATAATAAACTTTTAATATAACTTTATATAAATTATTAAATAATACATATATTTCCTCTCTTCATCCAACGGCGTGTTTGATTTGTTTTCCGAACGTGACATAACTTTATATAAACTTTAAATAAACTTTTCTATGATGTTTTTATTATATATATATATATAAATATTTATATATTATAGTATATATATATCTATATTTATATTATAAGATGTATTTTTATCTTCTGAATTATACTAATTATTTTAGCTTTATAAATTACCATATTATACATATTAAAAACATTCAGATTCAATCATATCTCATACTCTTATATTATACATATACAATATATACCTACTATATTATATATATTTATATATATCATATATCATTATAATAATAATAGTATATATATAATATATATATATATATATCATATCATTAATATATTATAATATATATATATATATATATAACATACTGTATTTATTACCATATATATAATTTAACATATATACTATATATACAATATATCATATATTATTTACTAATCTTAAATTATTATTACTTATATTATTATAATACTTATATATTTATATACCTATTAATATAACTATTAATACTATATATCTAATATATATAGTACAATATTTATATAAGCTCATAAATACGCATGTTTTTATATCGTTAGTGATGTAATAATATATCAAATTTTATCTATATACATTGGTATAGACGCCATATATATATATATATATAAGTATAGCTCTACTTTATTATATAGTTATTAATATTACTATCATATGGCAAGATTGGAACTTATTATTAGATATATATATTATAATTATATATAAATACTTAAGAAATAATTACTATATTATATATTATAATATATATATATTATACCACGACTTATATTTTACTCTATTATCACTCCTTTTATATTTTATTAACTTAATACTTTACATCACTTATATATTCTTAATTTGATACCTATTTCCTTTAGCTTTAAGTTTCTGTCTCATACTTACTTTTACACTTTTATATCATCACTTATTCATAATCCTTTTCTCATCAACTTTAATCTACCCTTTATAATCACTTTCACCACTCACTTTATTCATATTAGTATATATATAACCTACTTAATCCCATCCACTTTCCATAACTTTATCTATACTCACCTCCATATTTCAGTACGCATATCAAGTTGGACTTATTCATCATTATCATCCCTCACCTTTTTTCCTCAGACTGGGGGTAATATATTTAAGATCAATACACAATATATATATTAATCTCTCTTTTATTATTATTCCTCAATTAACATTGCACCTCATAACTTTATTAATATATATAAACTTTACTATTATACACTAATTTATTATAACTCTTATCAGTCCCGTATAAGAGAATCTATAACACTTTACTTCCGTTGCGAAATTATTTTCACTTTTCATCATCTACCTTTATATTTTACACCTATATATATACCCTCATTATCCTATACCTTTATCTACCTTTCATTACATACTTTATCATACCTTTACATACTAATACCATCACATATTTATCCTTATACACTATTCTCATCCCTTTACTATACTAACTTATTATCTTTCCAGATACTTCTCCAACTTTCTCACTAATCTACAGCGTCAATCTACACCTTATCCTTTACTATATTTTCTTACTTATATACTTTTACTTGTTTATCTTCTTTAATTTATATATTTACACTTTTTATTCATACTGATAGAGTTGGGAGAGCTCTTCCTTCTTCGATTTTCCTGACTTTATTTTAATTGCAGCACATCATCTGTCAATTTGGTTAATGACTTCTTATTTCCCGACTCTCCTAGAAACTTTACCTACAACAAGGTATTTCTCACAGCTTTACATTGCTTGTTCGATGGTAAATATAAATGTTTATATAACATTAAGATTTTGTCGGTTATAAACATGTGAAGGGTTTACAACGTTAATAATAAACCTGTGTCTTATTTTACGAGAAATTCTTTACAAATGTTTATTGAAAGATTTACAATCCAATGGATTGACATTGCCAACCAAAAATAGTCGTCTAGAACTTCTTTAACCTTTTCTTTATCTTAAAGCAACTTCTTTAACCTTTTGTTTATCTTAAAGCAAATTCTTTAACCTTTTGTTTATCTTTAGTGACACTTTATCACATTTATCATTAATAGAATTGTATACTCTTTTTTTACTTGACACTATAGAATTTAGACAGTTTGTTCAAGAAGAACTAGCAAAGATCTTCTCTCTTCTCTGGAATGTTTTACTATATACTTTATCTTTATACTTTCTTTCAACTTATTACACTCTACTTTACACTACACTTTCTACTTTACCTTAACTTTATACCACTTACCTTTTACACTTTAAATCCATTTACTCTCATACCTGTTTCTAATTCATCTGTTTCTCTATGCAGCAATACCACCACTTTCCCTCCTTGTTGGAAGCGCGCTCTACCTTAACTTCACCTTACCTTTACTTACCTTCACTTTATCTTCACTACCTATCACAAGCCGATAAATTTAAAATGTTACTCTTTATATTAGTCAAATGTCATCTTAAACACTTTCATATTTTACTACTTATAACACTATTACATTTCATCTATTACTTATCATTCCCTCCACTTTCCCTACCCGTTTCTCTGGAATTTTTACTGAATAAAATTTACGTTGAATAATATATAACGTTATATTTATTATATTTGACTTACACTTAGAATACATTATTTAAATAATTATAAATTTATCTTTATAGTAGTACCAGTTAGTACATTTGCTATTAACATTTCTTTTAGACTTTACACTTCACTTTAACCTTAACCTTTGCTCTCACTTTTATAAATATACACTATTTATACTTACACCTTTACCCTAGTTACACTTTACTCATATTACTTTAATTCCATCACTTCTACATTACACTTTCACACTCATCTTTATATCATCTACCTTTCCACCTATATACTTATTTCATCTACACTTTAATCACTCATCCATAATTATACCCTCACGTTTTCATATCTATATTCCCATCAACTTTCCACAATACTTTATACTACTCTACTTATCATCTTCCTTTCACTCTAACCTTTCATACTATCTATTTACATATCAATTTATACATCTAATACTATTTACCTTCCACTTATTCTATACATATACTACTACCCTTTCACACTAATCACTTATTCACTTACTTTAATTATACATCATTTATTATAATCTAATATATATTATTTATCTATAAAATATATATTTATAATCTTATCTTTACCCATCTTATCTTCATCACTCACTTCTCACCTTCACCTTACTACTTCAACTTCTAATCCCCTTAATCTAATAACTTTCCTCTTTTACATATCACCTTTACTCATTAATATTTCCACCTCATCCTTATTCCATAACTATATACTTTATCACATACTACTTTACTACCTTTATACCTCACCTTTTCACCTACCTTCTCACTACATCATATACATCAAACCCCTTTACTTCAACTACTTTATTATACATCACTTTCCCATATACCATTCCTCATCCCATGTTTTACTCTCATACTTAACATTTACCTATTCTCTCCCTTTCCTTTATTACACTTTCCCTCATCATTTTTATATAATACACGTTAATTATGTTTATTACACCCTAATTATCACTTACTCATCCTTTACCTCACACTTACCATATTTATGCTCACTTATCTTATACTTTCCATTCACTTTCTCACACTCCCACTTTTTCACTAATAATTATAATACTAATTACCTTTCAACATCATCACTACTTATCACATATTAACTATTACTATACTTTCCTTATCACTCATTTCACTTAAACTTATTATTACCATACCTTTCTATTTTCCATACTTTATTAATACTATTTATTAATAACTTATTCATTATACACTTTACACTCAACCTTTATATCTATAACATTTACTATCCTTATAAATTCTAACCTTATAACTATCATTCATATTTACTCCTTTATCATCCACTTTATTATCTTAACTTTCTTACACTTTTAATCCTTACTCATACTACTTTCTATCACCTATTATACTATAACTTTTCACTAACTTTATAATTAAACTTTCTTCCCTACATACTTTCCATATATACTCCACTTTTAACTCACCTCTACTTTTTCTGTACCCTTATATAACACTTTCCATTGTAAATCTATTCCACTCCTCATTTCTAATTAACCTTTACTCTACTATTACATACTAATCATATTATTATATCTTTATATTATAACTTTTACTAACCTTGTACACTACTTTCACCTCCACACCTTTTCACCTCATCACCTCTATATCACATCCATACTTTATATATATATTTATCATCACCTTACCCATACCTATATCACCACTCACTATACCACTAACCTTCATCTCTTATACCTCACTTTTTTCACTTTTAAAATTAAACACTTTAACTATCACTACACCTTTTATCTGTACTTTTATATACCCTTTCTATCATATTACTTTACTACTTTTCATCTATCACCTTTATATACACTACCACATACTTTATATCTACCTCAACGATTATTATACATTTCTTATTTACTTTTATTCCTTTTACCATATCATACCTTTACCATCATACTTTACTATATAATGATTTTCTACTAGTATTAATTTTACTTAACCTACTATCCCACTACTACTTATTCTAATACATTTTCCTCATAACCCTTTTCCACTCATACTTATGCATACCTTATTATTAATTACACTTTATACCTCACATTAACTTTCCCTCACTTCATCACTAAACACTTTTGCAATTTTTTTACTGTCACTCGATGTTGTATCTCTCATATTAAAGATAATACGATAAGAATCCTATAACACTTTCATTTAACTTGTTTTCATTTTTTTCACTTAATAATAATAATATTTTAGATATAATGAAATACTATTCAAATTTTTAAAAACCTTCTAAGTCATCATTTCGACAACATTCATCATTTCGACAACGTAATATACCATCCCATTTAATGAACATTTTCAAACATATTTATACATTTATTTTAGCATATTTAAGAATTAATCTTTAACTTCTATTACATTATTCCCCTTTTCGTAAAATGCATTTCAGTAAACCATTATTAAAGTAAAATTTTACTACTCCTCTCCCACCACACCCCGTAGCGGACGGATAGACAACGCGCGAGCTTATACAGTATTATTCACACTAATGATTATAATTGTATATAACGTTTCTGTCTAGTTTACTGTCACGTTACTCTATCATACGTTTTAATGTCCAGTTTAATCTATATAATCAGTTATTCTCTCATCGATATTTATTGTAGTTTATATATACAAGTTTTTATACGTCTAAGTTTTATCACTAGTTTTCACCCCATCTAAATAGTTTATAGTTTATTACTATATATATATACTAAGAGTTATATTCTATCAACATTTATATTTTCTCTTCAAATTAATATTATATACAGTTTTCTATATATGTTAAGTTATTAATATTTAAGTTATTATAATACCTTTATTATCTAATATTTTTATACATAATGATTTTTACTTTAACGTTTAACTCCTAGTACAGTTTTCATGTCACGTTTTATTTACACATATTTATAGTACGTTCATGTATAACTATTATATTCTCTATAAGTTTTGACCTACTTATTCTGTATAGTTTCGTGAGTACGTTTACTCTACTAAACAGTTTACTATGACGGTTCTCATATTATAACTTTACTATAATATCACTTTAACTACTACGTTTCTGTCACGTTATTTAATAGTAAACACTGAGTTTCTCTCTCCAGATTAATGTAATAATTTTCTCACTATACACTTTACTGTCTAACTAAGTATTTCATGTAATAGTTTTATACGCTCATAACGTTTATATTGTCTAAGTTTTATATGTAGTTTCTATAAGTTTACCATAGTTTATGTACCAGTTTTCTCCACACGTTTTAATGTCCAGTTATACTATACAGTCTATAATGTCACAGTTATGTATCATGATTTTTGATTCGTTTTTATAGTATTATTATATATAACAGTTTTCTATGAGATAAGTTTTCTGTACGTTTATGTACGTTTATAATTGAGTACCCGTTTATACTTGATCAGTTTATTTATATAAGTATTTTCTCATAATAAAGTTTACATAATAAAATAGTTTAATATATACCAGTATTTTAATCAAGTTTCTGTTATAGTTATCTGTATCAGTTTATAATCTAGTTTACTATATCAAGTATTATGATATAGTTATTCTTGTAACCGTTATTTAAATTGTAAGTATTATCATATAACGGTTTATGTCAACGTTTACTCATTATACAGTTTAATTATAACTTTTTTCTCTATGTATAAGTTATTATTATTTATATACATATATTCTACATACTAGTTATCTACGTTTCTCATACTATATATAAGTTTAATTACAGTACTGATTTATACACTACAGTTTACATATGTTATTACATGATTATTACTACACTATATGATTTATGTCATTTATTACTATTCATACTACATATTTCTATACATAGTTTCATTACCAAGTTTATCTCTAAGTTTCTCACATACGTTTATAATTTATCACACTGATTTTATGTCACCGTTTCTGTACATGTATTATTAATAACGTTTATTTCACGTTTACTATGTGTACCAAGTTATTCATGTCCGTTTAATGTTACAGTTTAAATGTATAGTTTCATTCCATACAGTTTTATTATAGCAGTTACTTAGTATCAGTTTATAGTGTCATATAAGTTTATCAATACCCGTATTTCTCATGCACGGTTTAATTATATTATTTATATATCAACTTTCTCTGTTTATTATTACATGTCCCGTTCATGTACTATAGTTATTTACTCTCTAAGTTATATGTCAGTGATTTTATCATCCTTTCTGTCACAGTTTATGAGTATAAGTTTAGACATCTCAACGTTTATGTATAAACGTTTATCTGTATTCCGTATTTTATATGTCTCAGTTTCTTGACCGTTATATTTTGTCAGTTTATGTCAGTTTTAAGTATAAATTTTTGATCAGTTTATGTACTAAACGTTTATTTCCAGTTTATATAAGTTACTGGATGAAGTACTTCATAAGTTTATTCAAACAAATGATTAATGAGTGTTACAGTTTTAATGAACTAGTTATTTTTATATGATTTACTACTCGTTTATATAATAAGTTTATATATACAGTTTACACTTAAGTTATTTACATACGTTTAATGTATAGTTTAGGTTTCTATCTACAGTTTATTAATGTAGTTTGAATATACTGTAGTTACTGGATCAGAAGTTTTCACTATCATAAGTATATGCAAAGTTTCATATAAAGTTTATATATAGTAATTTTGTTTCTATATGTATCAGTAATTTTATGTATATAGATTTATAATGAATTTCAACATATATGCAAAGAAATAGGTTATTAAGTAACATGTTAGTTTGACATAGTTTTGTTGTAATACATTGATGTGGAACTTAAAATGTATTACTGTAATGTTTTAATGTAAACAAGAGGCTAATGCTTTTAGAACGAAGGTTTCAATGAAAATACCAATTATTTAATGTTATAGTTTTTGCACATGATTTATGTATTACAGTTTCAGATACGTTATAATTCTAGTTTGATTATATCACGGTTTATATATACATACTTTATCTATTATACTTTACTATTTTAGAAGTTAATAAGACAGATTATAAGTATGCAGTTTTACTATACAGTTTCATGTATTATATATATATACTAAATTCTATATACTATTAATGTGTTATTGATAGCAGTAGCTACGTTTTATAAAATGTAATGTACATGGTATTGTATGTGGGTGAAATATTACGAAAAGTTTATAATGTCAAGTTTTATGTAAAGTATAACTGGAAAAAATAACTAATGTCTAAGTGATGTGTGCAAGTGAATGAATTGAATGTACTTTGGTAGTCAATTGGAAAAATTTGTATTCTGTAGGATGCAGTTGGTGTATACATAGCAAAATGATTTTAATGTCATACGTTTTTGGTGAGTTGTAGATGTTGTTATATTCTTCCTTAAGGTTTTTATGCTCATTTAAATGATCACCACACCACCTTAGATCGTTTCATACTAACGTTTAATTAGTTTTTTCTTGTTCACAGTTTCTCTAACAGTCATATCTTTCCAGTTTTCTGTCCAGTTCTGTAAATTATGGTGTTCATATGTCACAGCTTCTCTACAGTTGGTTAACTCCCGGTTTCTACATCCATGGTTTATCTCCCGTTTTCTTCATAACCCTGTTTACTATCAGTTTTCTACATCCACAGTCTCTCACCTACGTTTAACACTCCACGTTTCTGTACCGTTCCTACGTTTACTCTCAGTTTATTTTTCCTCACTAACGTTCTATCAGTTTCTGTCCAGTTATATACGACGTTTTCTGTCATTTCTACTAACGTTCTTGTACGTTTATCATCATGTTTACTGTCACTTTCTGTACCTGTTTTATAACTACCGTTTATGTAAATTTACTGTACACGTTTCATGTCAAGTTCTTGTCACGTTTAATGTACAGTTTTCTGTCTCCGTTTCTATACCGTTTTCTACATCCCAGTTTACACTTCTCCCGTTTAATGTACGAGTTTATCTACGTTTATCTCCCTTTTCTGTAACACGTTTATGTCCACCTTATGTCCGTTTTGTCAACACAGTTTCTGTACTTCTTTCTGTACGTTTTCTGTCAAAGTTTATGTACGTTTCTCTACGTTTCTTACTTTTTACATCTCATTTTATTACCGTTTTCTCCGTTTCCATCTACAAGTTTATATCCAGTTTAATATCCCGTTTCTCTACAGTTTTTCCACTCCGTTTCTCTCAACCGTTTCTATCGTTTCTGTCCCGTTATTCCAGTTTGTCAGGTTTATGTCACGTTTCCATTTCACACAGTTTATCTACGTTTATATCCAGTTTCTTGCGGTTTACTCTAACGTTTCTCTCAGTTTTCTCCACCTTCTACATCACTTTTCCTCCCGTTTATCTCCCGTTTCTATCAGTTTCTCTATCCGTTTCTACTCACACCAGTTTCTCTACCGTTTCTTTCGTTTTCTGTTCCGTCTGTCAAGTTTACTACTCGTTTTCTGTCCCGTTATTCAGTCTATGTACCTTTCTGTCAGTTTCTCTAAGTTCACTCTCAGTTTCTCATACCAGTTTCTGTACACGTTTTGTACAGTTTCACTGTCACCGTTTCTATCCACATACGTTTCTGTCCATTTTATCTACACGTTTTTAACCAGTTTACTCTCGTTTCATCTACACGTTTCTATACACAGTTTTCACTACTCGTTTTCCTACCGTTTATGTACCGTTCAGTTTACTTACACCTTTCTACATCGTCCCCGTCTTTCTCCCTCACGCTCTCTGTCCAGTTATCTACACAGTTTCTACTCCCGTTTATGTAGTTTTATCTCCACCGCTTTACTCGTCACAGTTTCTCTCGTTTTTGTCACCGTTTTATATAAGTTTCTGTCAAGTTCTGTCCAGGTTCATCTACCCGTTTCATGTCACGTTTCTACATCCCGTTTTCTGCACCGTTTTGTCAAGTTTCTATTACGTTTACTGTCAGTTTATTTCCACATTTATCTCAACAGGTTTCTGTCTAGTATTTCTCTACTCACGTTTATACTACACGTTTCATGTATCGTTTCTACACATTACAAGTTTATTTCACTTTTATACTCCAGTTTACATTCGTCTTCTCTCCGTCTTCACCTCCCCGTTTCCTACCGTTCTTGTACCCCACGTCTTCCCCCGCTTTCTTAACTCCAGTTATGGTACGTTTATCTCCCGTTTATGTCAGCTTCTTTTGTACAGTTCCTCAAAAGGTTTATTTCACCCTTTATTTCAGTTTTTATCTACACAGTTTGTCAACGTTTATCATACTTTATGTACAGTTTAGCTAGTTTTGTCACCGTTTCATGTCCCCGTTATGTCACGTTTATGTATGTTTTCTGTAACCGTTTATGTCCCCGTTTCTGTACACGTTTCTGTCACGTTTAATCTACCCACACTTTCTGCACAGTTATGTACGGTTTTCAGTACAGTTTCCTCTCACTTTATTCTACCAGTTTCCTACCTTCACTCTCCACTTTATTACAGGTTTACTGTCAGTTTCTCATAACGTTTCTGTCCCGTTTAAATACTCCAGATTTCTGGTACGTTTCTGTAGTTTCTATCCAGTTTCCTGTGTTAATGTACACGTTTTCTGTAGTTTCATGTACCGTTTCTGTCAGTTATGTACGTTTCATGTCAAGTTTATGTTACTGTTTTATACAGTTTACTATAGTTTTATCATCCAGTTTATATACCGTTTCACTCGTTTCTGTACGTTTATCACTACACGTATTATGGTAAGTTTACATCCGTTTACTCCACCTTTATGTGTTCTGTCACATTAATATCAGTTTTATTTCAGTTTTATGTACACGTTTCATGTCCAAAGTTTCATGGTCCGTTTATGTACAGTTTCATGTTACCGTTTCTGTAGTTTATCTAACAGTTTATATCGTTTTATAAGTTTCTCAATAGTTTCTTTCCAGTTTACTACACAGTTTATCTACAGTTTCTTACATAAGTTTATGTCCACGTTTACTGTACAGTTTCTTACTTCTACTAGTTTATTTACGTTTTTATACTCAGTTTCTTTTAATTTTAATCTAGGTTTATTTACCGTTTATATACAGTTTAACCCATAACGATTTACTCAGTTTACCATACCATTTTTCCCTTATTTCTCCTTCCACTGAAATTATTTTTTCGGTGTAATTTCAATCTTCATCAACGTCCTTAATTTTCCTCTCGTTACGAAGATACTACTTGGTTTACACACACATACTGCATTTCTGTCATGAATAACCTTGATAGGTTAGAACAGTTTCATATCAGTTTTCATGAGCTGGTTGAAGAGGAATCCATCCAAATTGTCCATTTCATAATTTTTCTTCTTATACTATTAAGCTCTTTTCTCATTTCGTTTTCTCCGATTATCTTTTCATCACTACATCCTGTATCGCTTTGTCTTCCCAATGAACAACCTCATTTTCTTCATGCATTCGTTGACAAAAAAGATTTCATCATTTTGTTTCTGCTAGCAAGAAAGACTTTCAACAATATTACCTCTTTGATTTCCTCTGGAATATTAACTACTTCGACGTGGAACAGTTTTAAATAGTATGTAGAATAAAAAGCCAAGGTGAATCTTTCTGGAATGAATGAGTACATTCCCTTAGAATAAGATCCGTAAAAAATTATCTCTGATTGTTACTTCGATAAAGGGTTTTTGAATGACATTCAAAAATGTTAAAAAACTTTCGTGTGATCGAGTATAACATAAAAAATATCAGTGATACAAAAAACTCGCGAAAATTTTAGGGGTTTTCAAGAAATGTATTTTGTTTTGTTGAAAATGGATGAAAATTAACGTAATTATGTTCATATTTAATGTTTTTGGAATTTTATTTTTCAAATATACTACAGTTGACTATTAGATGAATTAAAATTAAATAAATTCAGTAAATTTTTTTAACCTAGTATCCATTTGTTTTTTATTAAAAAAAAATAAAAAAAATAAAATAAAAGTTACAGAATAACATGTAAAGAAGCTTTTAGAGTAAAAACGTTTGCATATAGGATTTCATTTCAGTCGAAGTTTTTCCAAAATCTCTTGGAGGTTTTCCTAAATATATCCTAAACTAACATAAAATTAACCTCCCTTACCAAAGAAAACTTAACTTATAAAATCTTTACCTATCAATTTCTGTACAACTAGCTAAACTTTAGTCTATTAATAACGAAACTATTCTAACAAAAACTATACCATCAATATTTATGTAACGAATTAATTGTTAATACATCATCATCTAACAAAACTTTAACCTAACACTACATTGTTAACCAATTAATTTCTGTTTGCACAACAATGTCAAATCTACTATGTAAACAACTCCTCTAACTAATTCATTGATGTCAACATAACAATAATATATATTTTAATGTCATGATCAACGGATTATGTCATATCCTCTCTGATTGCCAGCCCACCCTTTACTCATACTCCTCTCTCTCTCTCTCTCTCTCTCTCTCTCTCTCTCTCTCTCTCTCTCTATATATATATATATATATACTATATTATATATATATAAATATAATATTATATATATATATATTATATATATATATTATATAAAATCTTATAATACCATATATCAGTTGCGTACCTTGAAGATTATAATTGGTAGGCCATTTTATAATATATATAATATATAAGTAATAATATTATATATAATATATATGATATATATATATTTAGAATATATATATATATATATAATATAATAGTATTTGTATATATATATATATAATATATATAATATATTAATATAAATATATATATATAGTTATAGAATAATATATATATATATTTATATATATATATATTTTATATATTATTATATATATACTTATAATAATATATATAATATATTAAATATATACTATATATATATATATATAATATATATAATAATTAGTATATATATTATATTATTAAATATATATAAATAATATAAAATATTAAAATATATATATATATATATATATAAAATATATATATATATATATAATATGTATATATATATATAAGGTATATATATATATATAACTTGATTGCCTTAAGTGTTAATTTGGAAATTAAAACTATTGGTTCCAGATTTTTAAAATTGTTTTGTGCTTAGACTAGAAGCTTTTAAGCTATTTTCAATATAGAAATCTCACTTGGCTTCCATTATACACTATTTTAAATTATTTCAATTTTATAAAGGCAAATATCACTTAATTAATGTAAAAAATGAATTGTTTTATTTAATAACTCAAACAATTTTAACAAAATCAAGGATTTCAAAATAAAAGCTGTTGTTGCAATGCTTTTTGACAACGTAAGAGAAACTTATCAGTTATATACGTTAATATATATATATAATTATATAGTAATATAATATATATATATATATATTTATATATAAATATATATAATTATATAATATATTAATATATTTTTATTATAATAGTATTATATATATATATATAATATATGAATATAATATATATATAATATTAATATATATTTATAAGTTAAAATAAATAAAAAAGTAAATATCTAATAAATGGATAAATAATAATCTACCTAGAGAATAAGTATCTATTGCACCAAAAAAACTCACAATGTATATAAATTTATATCGAGATATGATTAGTATATTAATTATAATATAATATTACATTATATCATTTATATATAATATGAGATAAATCATAATTTTAAACTTTTGGATCGATGTTTATTTGTTGAATGAATGAATGAATCAAACATTTTTCCTCTAATAAATATTCTACTAATTAGTAAAACTATCTGGTTCTAACGCTGTCAAATATTTATATATTACTTACAATTATTGTTAAATTTACTAATATATATATATATATGGAGAGCTAATGCTAAAACTTCCGATAATTTACACAATCAATTAAATAATAATAACACACAAAAATAATATGATAATATTAAAATATAAGTAGTAATATAGTATAATTATAGTATAAATAATATATAGAATTATATAAATATACTATATATATTATTAAATATTATAGTCATATATATTAATATAATTAAATGATTATTAATAATTATTAATATATATATAATATGATATAATAAATATTATATATTAATAAGTATATATATATTATATATATTAATCATGTAATAATATTATGTACTTATGATTATATTTGATAGATAATTATAGGTGAGGATAAGGGGTAAGAGAGAGGGATTAAATATTAAATTCTGTTTTATTCCAATTTATTTACGTGTATTAATATATGGCGATATTCTACATGGCGAGCATATAAATTCTATATATACCATCGCGAATATTATTTCGCAGTTACCGCCTGAGTAAGCAATAGGTATATAGACTACTGGCTAGTCATAAAATTATTAATTAAATATATTAGTGATATCTCGATAAAAGTGAAAAAATTAGCCATTTAAATTATATGATTGGCCTATCATACAAGAGAAACTGTATAGCAAAGGATATAAATATTTATCAATAATAGAATTTAAATATTTAATAATTAATGCTATAACTTACTATAGAATAATTTTTTTATTGCTTTATCTTAAATATATTTTAATAATCTAGAATAAATATTGTTCTACCAAACTTCAAATAATAATTAATAATAATAAATTATATTTAATTTATCACTCATATAATTAAAATTATTATTTTTATAAAAAGAACCAAAAATTAGGGTAGTATAAAGTTTCTACATAGTACATGTTACAAGAATACCTACTATATGTATATATATATAGTAATATATATATATATATACGTATATTAGCCCACAATTATATTAATATAGATTGTAATATTATATTACTCACATATATTTTAAAGAAGATACAATTTTTCTTTCTTATTCTTGAGCAGCGAAATTTTCTATGTTTTATATTTTTCATTACTTAATATATATTATATATAATATATATATATTTATTTAATATATTATATATATATATAGTATTTAATAATATATATATTAAATATATATAAATACCTATATATATATAATATTATAAATATATTAATATAATATATATATATAATAAATATATATATATTAATTAATATACTAGCGACATATGTAAGAGTAATGAATAGATTCATATACTAAATTTTATTCAGCTTTGAGATTAATTAGCACTATTTTACTAAAACATTTTAGAATTTCAATAGGCCTTTAACATAACATTAGCAATTAGATATTAGTAAATTATTTTATGAAACTTTAATACGGAAATTATCGTTTTTCACGCAATATTTACGTCATTAGTAATTTATAAAATATTAAATGACTTACAATTTTATAAAAAACACATATATATTTAAAATTCTAATAATCTAAGTAATAAAAAATAATATGAAACAAGCGTATTAGTTATCAAATAGAAACTCCAAGCACAACAATCTTTATATTAATAACAATGAAAAATATAGCAACTGAATCTGAGTCAGTAAGGCACAATCCACTATATATCAGTTCAGCCGAGAAAGAATTTGAAGATTACAGACGGTCGTTTTCTCCGTTCGTACTCTCAGTAAAGTTATTTGAAGTACATATAATTATATTAAATGGACTAAAATGCCATTTAATAGGTAAGATTAATAAGAGCTGATCAATAGTATTAAGCATTAAAATTAATTATTAATTAGTTAATTATTTCTATTATTAATGATTATAATTAATAATATTAAAATTTAAATACTAGTTTAAATTTAGCAATTTAAATTGTGGATTAAATTAAAAAAAAAAAAATGAACTTATACTTTCTTAGTCTAGGTAGCCATCCAAGTTGTCCATTTGCCCTATGAGAATGAAGGTAAAGCTATTTATTTTTGCTCCGAGTATATAATATAACTAATTGACCATTTGAATTGCCACTATTTCTCTCATTATGTAATCCTCATTAACAAATTGATGCCAGGACATCATCTAAAGTTAGACTTTTAAGGACGAAATCAATATAAATATCTATATCTTATATATATATATACTTATTATATATATACTATATATATATGAAATAATTCAAAAGAATTGTTACTTATAAAACTATGGATAGTTTTTTTTTTACTCACATATCCCTATACTAAATTTTAAAATAATATACAGGGTAATGTCAGGTAGAATGCTATCATTTATTCTTACGTGGACTAAGTATCTTATTTGTTCATATTATATATATTATACTGAGTATTATGTTATGGTAAGATTCGTAGGTTATATGGAGAAAGTTAAATAACTAACCTACTCATAGACTATATGTTATTATTTAGAACTTATTTAGGAATAACTTATAGGTACAAATTCTTCAACCCCTCACTTCAACTCAGTCGAACACGGTTCAATAATGAGATAATCGTTATATTCGATATAATTTTTGAGTAGTTACAGATATATTGGGATGTCAAATCTGTCTTCTATATAGGTCTTATAATTTATCTCAATCAGATTATCATTGTATTCATTTCCTACTTGAGGTTATTATTATAACTATATTCTTATCGCTCTATGTTTCTCTCATATGAGATTATTATTATTTATAGATGACCACCATATATATATAAATATATAAGTAATATATGAATATATAATATATATATATAATTTATAATAATTATATATGATATATTATATGATTTATCCAGACTATTTTAATATTTTTATAGGGCTACACTATAGGCACAGTATGAGCGTTGCCATCAACTCTGCTCTACTACCCCAAGAAAGCCGCCATATTGATATATATAATATATAATATATAATATATACTTATAATATATATATATATATATTAATATATAGTTCATGATATAATAATAGTATATTAATCATATTTACAACATACTAATAAGTGTTAATTAGTATGAATAAATAGATAAGTAATTCACTAGGGCCTCGATTTCGTAATAGCAGGCGGAAAACTCTCCACTCGTAGTGAGAGCGGTGCTAGCGTAAGACGGATATCAAGGAACACTGTTAGCATCACCTTAATTTGACTCCTTGCCGGATGGCTGATCATTTTGTCGCTCTATTACCGATTGTAAGGACGGTGGACGATAAATATATTATTTATGATCTACTTAATATTTAATTAATATATATTACTATATATATTATATTATAATATATTAATATATATATAATATAATATATTTAATATTTAATTAATATATTAAATTATATATAATTAAGTTCTTTAATATATAGAGTATATAACATATATATATTATAATATATAATATATATCTTATATCATATTATATATATATATAATATATATATATATAACTATCTAGTTTTGGGTATGACGAGGGGTGGAATTGGGAGAATGTTAAGCATAAACTTAAAACACAAGCACCCCCAAATAAAAAAGTGAGATTATATATAAAACCGCACAGTATTCTGGTTATTTATTTATTCGTCCTAGACTCATATAATATACGGGTTTTTTCCAAACCCTGGTCTAGGTTAACATTAATAACCCGATTAACAATATGCTTAAAGCTGTCCTTGGCCGTATTGTTCCCATCTCACGTATACTCGATTAGTTATTAGTTATGCTTATCACCCATAGCATCTACACTCAGAACTGTAACTTGATATCGCAATGAGGGAATCACTCATTCAATTCATCCATCTTCAATATAACATTCTAGATTTGCACTATAAAACCGTTTCTAAACAGTTTGTCTTCGTCAAGATGGTTTTGCATCTCTAATATAATCAAAACCAGGTTTCCCAACCCTGGACCGTGCAGAGCACCACCAATATTTACCATTAAATAAATCTATATTCTAACGAAAGAATAATGACAAACATTTGAAAACAATCGCTTTCCTCGTTTCACTTAATCTGAGTTTGCACTCTCTCTCGTCTTCTGTCTTGGGCGTCTCCTCTGTTCGGAATCTCATTTCGTGGCGATCAACTATCAAACTACTTCGACTCTCCATTCTCTTCGTCTCACTTCTGTCAAATTCTATGCTATAATCTCTTCGTTTCTTATACCAACACTTGTATCTTCTGCAAAGGACATGGAATACCACTGTAATTCTACTGTTCACATACCTCTCTTTACACTTTGAGAGTTAGATTGGAGACCTGCGCTTGTCCACAACAAGAGTACTATATCCATACTTCCTTGTTCAACTGTTCACCCAGACTGACCGCATTTAAAATCATTTAATCATTCTTCTACGTTGTACCATTATGCGTAATTACATTTGGTCAATACCCTTCCTTCTTTTTGCGTAACTTTCAAACACTTGGTTTCTTATCAGAGGGTCATATATGCTCCAGATGTATCTCTGGCTCTCAAGATTGTGATTTTTATAGCCTCACCACTGAATCTATTAGTGGATTCCTAAGCTGGGTAGTGAATTATGGGCCGGGCATAATATTCCCTGCGTATAATCGATGTATATGCTTCACTTTATCTCTAGTATATAGATTAATATATTAATACAATTTAATTCATTAAAGTGAGGTTATCTCACATATCATATGGCTTATTATTGATACAAACTGTGAATTCTCTATCTTCTCTTACTATATCTCTCTATTCACTCTCTCATCTTAATCTTTAACAAATATTTAAACGAGTATAAATATTAGTATATATCTATATACTAAATATATATATATAAATAATAAAATATTATAATATTAAACTAATACTCGACATTAATATCTACACGAACTTCTATGGAGTTGAAGCTAATACAAGAGTACTTCTAACAAAAGTTGACTGCAAAGGTAGTTGGAATTAATCGAGCTGCTATATATAGTCAAGTTTCCCTCTAGTAATCACGTATATTAGCTGGTTGCATTAAACCGCCTAAATATATGATATTGTATAAGAGAGAGAGAGAAGAGAGAGAGAGAGAGAGAGAGAGAGAGAGAGAGAGAGAGAGAGAGAGAGAGAGAGAGATTAATATTATTATTAAAATAATAGATATATAATATTATATATAATATTATTAATATGATATATATATACATATATTTTTGTATACAGTGGAATATATTATAGATTTTTTTTTATTATATATTGACGACAATATATATATATTAGAAAGGAAAATTATTTGTCATATATATTAAATTTGTTTTATAAATATCTTACTTAAAAATATATGATAAATAAATTTATATTTATATATAGTATAGGATAGTATATAATATATGTATATAATATAAATACGTATTAATTGGTTTCAAGAATCTCTAGAAATATTATAATCTAGGAAAATAGTAAAAATTTAGAAATATTTGTAAATGTAGATACATATATAGATATATAAATCATCATAAATATATTATATATATATATATAATAATAATTATATATATATTTATATATAAAAGTATCGGAACTAATATTGAATCTTTAATACATTTTTGAAGCTATTCACATTCAAAAGGTTTTAAATTTATATATAGTTAATCTAAAATAAATAGTAGATTCTTTTTCTTAAAATTGTTGTTGTGTATATCATACACATATAAAGTCTATAACAAGGCAACAATCCATTAATTATCGAGTGATATAGGGTTGGGCCTCACTTCTAGAGATGGAGTCATCTGCTATAAGGTACAGCTGGAAGTATTTCTAGGAGACGAGGGATAGAGCTACATATTATTAGTGCTGAGACATACTCCTGAGTATTGTAAGCCACTACCATAAGACAAATGACACACTTAGTAGTGAGATTTTTTTATACGTATTATGCTATGTACAATACTAGTGTTTTGGATAGCTAATTATAGATTGAAGTACTATCTACGGGAGGCACAAATCTGAATAATTCCTCCAGTCAACTCAGAGACTTATTATAAAAATAATATGTTATCGAAGAGAGAATATTAGTTGATTATTATAATGTTAATATAGTTACTATCATATATGGTATGTAACATTTTAAACTCATTATTATTTAGTTAAATTATTAGTATTTAAAATATAGTAATTATATATATTGTGTATCTATTCTCTCTACAGTAATGATAATGTTAATATATGCACACTATTTTTTTTTTGTGAGACACAGGATAAGTAGTATCGCGGTCATCGATACATATACTGTTAAGTTTCAATGAGTAGAATATCAGTCAGCACTCATCTACATAGTATAGTTTATTTCAGGATAACACTATTTAGTGTGAATGTGGCATGTCACGATATCTGCCCTCTTTATTCGTCTCTGTATCAGCGAAAGAGGTATAATTCCTTGTAGCATCCCAACTATGGCAACCGAGTTAAGTGTATATTATACAATTAACCAGAATCTTTACATAGTGCGAATATGCTGACGAAATATGATGTGTGTGTAGTGAATTACGTGATGTGATGTTTATGTATGTATGTAATGTATTTATTATGCACATGTATATTATGTATGTTATTATATAATGTTAATGTAATGGATATGTATGTATTACACAGCTTACTCCCCAGATGTCTTCATTAATCTAATCCACTCAAGTATAGACAGGTCTAATACAATATGATTATGATAGAAGCTAATAATACATTTATTTCCTAGACAGGTATTTAAACGTCTAGATAGCATAGATAATGGGCACATCTTATAAAATGTCACATAAATCGCAATATAAGTACTTCCATATATTAATTAATATAAATTAAAAATAAAATAATTACTCTAATATAAATATAATAATTTAATAATATAATAATATATAAATTCAATTAATAAATAATAATAATATATAATAAACTAATAATAATAATGAATAATAAATAATAATAATTAAATAAGATATTAACAAAAAAAAATACTTTATTTGACACAATTTGGTAACGTTTTGAATGTTTTGACCTATTATTTAATTAAATTAATTTATTAATTATATTTAATCTATATATTAAATTATTATTATTTTATTATTATTAAAATTATTAATATATATTATTGATTTTATTTATTATCTGATATTATATTATTAATAATATATTATTATTTATTTAATTGTATATATATTAATTTAGTGATTATTAATTTATTCGGTAATTGTTTTAATAAAGTAAATTATGTGAGTGATTGAATCGAATAAGTAAAGAATAGTTAATTATTTATAACAATAATAATATTTATTTTGAATTTTTAAATAATAAGTGTTTGGTTGGTTTAACTTTTAAAGACTCTTCAATTTTCTCTTTTTCTCAATGAAAAATGTTATTATAACTCAATTAATCACTTTGTGTTACTTGTGTCTCAATATATTTCTATCATTGTATCTTGATAAATGTGTTGAGAAATAAAATGCAACAGTGCTTGGTAATCTTCTAATTTCATTTTCCTCGTGTGTGGATTTTGTGTAAAAAATATATTTTATCTTCGTGAATATACTGAATATAGTATATATTATATAATATATAATATATTTATATATATCATAATATAGGCGACGATATGATAGGTTTATGTGGCTTTATATAATAATATATTGTGATGTTTTATAATTTATATATATATATAATATATTATATATATATAATATTATATTATATAATTAATATTAATATATATATATATATATATATATATATTATTATATATATAATATATATTTTGAAAATATAATATTAAGAACTTCAAAATAAATTAAACAATCCTTTTAAATATTTTATATTATATATATATATATTATATTATAACTATATATATATATAATATATATTATATATATATAATTAATATTTATTAATATATATATATATATATATATATAATATATAATATAATATATATATATAGTATGGTTTTATAGAATTAAAATGTATAGGGATTTAAATATTGTATCTATATATTAGATTAATGTAAAAAGTAATTGTCTTGATACTCAGTAAAATGATTAATTTGACAATAAAAATTGGATAAAATAAGGATTGCCCTGGCGATTGAGAAATTGATTACCGTGGCAATCGAGAGAAAAAAAATGAAATTTAGTTAAAAAGAACATTGTCTTAGCGATCCGGAAAAGATCGCTTTGGCAATCGAAAAAAAATATGTAAAATGCTTGTTTTGACGATTGGAGTAATGTGTATTTTGTATTTCAGAACATGAGTACCAGAAGAAGGACCAGTCGTCGGAATTTAAAAAGAAAACACTTTTATACTGAAAACTTTTCTTTTTTTAAAATATTTTATCACAATATTCCCTTCGCGCCACAAAAGCGGAGCCTTTTATACACTAAAACGAACTTGCAGAACTGGGTTGCGTCTAGCAACTAAAATTTGTTCCTATTGCTGATTAGAGGAAGCGGTTTTCTGTGAAGGGGAATCACCAACAGAATGGGAACCATCTGAGGAGATGGAGGGATTATGGCTCTCTGTAATGGCATGACATTCTAAGTAATTACTCTCGAAAGTAGCTAATCTTCTCTAGGAGAGCAATCGTGCGACGTGATCAGAAATATTTACAACTGTGCACATCTGACTATTTTTTTATACTTATAATTTGTGCTTGAGATCCTTCCGACGTATGATAAGTTTCTCTTTATAATGCTAGAAAATATTACCTCACCCATAGACTAGTATTTCCGAGAGCGAGCATCCTGAGATGGAAGGAGGTATATATCTTCAGTTATTATTAAGGCTTCATATTACGGAGATAGTCTACTTTGATACTATTTATATAATAATATATATTAGTATATATATATATTATAATAAATATATAATATATATATATTAATAATATATATATATATGTATATATTATATATACAGTTATATTATATTATTAATTAATTATATTATATATATATAATTTATATATTATATATAATTTATATATATATATATATCATAATATATTATATTATATTATTAAATTATATATTAATATAATTAATGATATATATATATATAATATTTATTTATATATTTATTTTAGTTATGGTCTGTTTACTCTGTTGATTCAAACGGTTTTGAGTTGCTTTATATATATTTATTATTATTTATTACTTATATTTTTATCTGAATCTATAAGTTCAATATCTTCTGTTTCGCTTTCTTCTTATTTATTCTTATTTACTCATTCTATTCTATTATGACTTATCATCTTTTATTGAATCTATAAGTTCAATATCTTCTGGTTCGCTTTCTTCTAAATTATTTTTTACATTTTATATCCTTCGAATTTATTTTATTATATTATTTATATATTAGTTAATATATATATATAGTATATATTATATTAATTATATGTATATATATAGGTAGTATATATATATTCTATTATATATATATATCTAGAATAGTAGTAATATAGATAATATAGCAATCTGATATATATTATATATTAATATATAATATATATATATAATATATAATTATCAGTAGGTAACGTATATCAATAGTGGTAGAAGCCAAGAGAGTAAAGAATATGTATATTCCTAAACATGAAAAATTTTATGGGGTTAATTACTGAAAGTCACATGGAAACTTAAAAAAATTACAATATTTCTCTAATTTAATAATGAATAAGGATTTGTGAGTTAATGGTCAATCAATTTAAAGAAAACGTTTACTTTATTAAATAACAATTATAATAATAATATTAAATATGATATTTAAAAATTTCTTCCTTTCTTCTCTGCTCTTAAGAGTAGTAAATTTTCAGCTAATGGGCAATCAAAAGGTTTATCATATTTCTCAGATTGGATAGATTAGAAATATTTATGGGGCAGTGCAGGCATCATATAACCTTTTGCTCGATATGCGATGCACGAAAGGATATAGGTAATTATTATCACGGGATACAAAAATTTTCGACTTCACTCGACTCACTGCCGTTGAAAACGTATTAAAAAAATTTCCCAAATGTTTAAGTATATTTTTGATATCTCTCTACTCTCTCTCACACTCTCTAATTGACAGATCATTGTGTTTCTCTTTATCTATCTCTAAATAGAAATATTCGCTCCTAAAAGCGTCTCTTTCTTATAAGACGTATAACTTAAAATATATATTATCACCTACAACTTTGAGAGGGTTTTTAAATAATCTTTCAATTATTTTCCAAAATTTACACTTTCTCGAAAACTTGAATAAACTTAACGATCAGAGATCAGAGAAGGGCAATATGGTATTATACAAACATAACTAGGTAGACTTTAGTGAAGACAATACCATATTCTTTATAACTCTCAATTACATAGTGTATAACAATATATTGAGAGAGCAAGACTGTTAATTGCTTATGTTTTTTAGACGAAAAACAACACTGATTCATAAAATCAAATCTAATTAGAGTCTTACGTCTACGTTACTGGGTTTATGATGTAATTTGAAACACTGTGGAGATAATAATGGTTCAAGCAAGATATTTATTGTCTTAAAAAATTATTAAAATTTATTAAATATAATAATCTCTGGTGAACAAAAGTTGAACAATTGATAAAAATAAGTATTGATAAATAAATATAGCATTTATTGGAGATTCCTAGAAAAGGGGTTTCTCTGTAAATTATAGACGACACAAAATGTTAAGTCAATTCATTTTTTTTTTTCCTTCCCATCCTCACTAAACTTTACAAATGGCAAAAATAACTTTTGCGATAATTCAATTTGCCTTGCATTAAGTCGATATTTTTTTCACACACATATATTTTAAGTTCGATGTTTGAATACTTTAAAGAATACTTTAAAGTGGTAGGTCTACATAACAGAAGAATTCTTTGCTCCAGCATCTACCTCATCATGCAGCACTATTTCCACATATTCTGCAGTTCAAATGAAAAATATCTATCGCACAGGCAACTTATCACAACTCTATAAAAATAGACAAATTTTATAAGTCGAATAATGAATTGCTGAAATTTTTTAATTCTCATTAAAAAAATATAGAAAAATTGTGGTAATAACAACTTTGAAGTGAGGTTTTGATTTAGGTATAAATGGGAACTGTATATTATAGTTTCAATTGAGATGATATTTCCTTTTGCTTAAAAGCATAACCTTTAAATTCATTCTTTTAAGTAATACCCATAACACTTTCATCACAGTTAAGAGTTTGCAAAAAAATAATTTGTATCTAAATCTACTGTAGACAAATTATAGGTTCTGCATTGCTCGTTTGAAATGCCCTTTGCACTGTAATCAAAGTAAACATGACTTAAATTTTAACTATATGTTGGGTGGTAACAGCAATTATTGATACAGTTACAGTCAATAGAATTATTTCAATCTACCAATACAAGTCATTGGAGAAAAGAAAAAAATCTTTGATATAATATTTTATAAATATAAATCTTGCTAGATGATCAAATTTAAAATAATTTTAAACCATACATTTTCTTTTTTTTATTAATAATATGGAATGCTTCAACTTCAAAGATGTCTTCTTTTCTATAACAGAGATCGACAACAGTTAGATTATTTTTCAGGTTTACTATAGCGACCGAGGATTTTGTATTGATCTTTCAGAAGAAGTCAAAAATAAATCTCTCCTTGATGGCGCTGTTAAGGCAACTTAAAAATCAAATAGAATTTATTATTTATCAAATATTTTAACAGAACATGGTTGTTTTTGTTTACCTTTAATATATTTTACACATTTGCCTTTTCACACAGTAAATGGCAATTGGTCAAAATTCAAGAATTATTCGTGAAGCTGTGAATTTGAAATCCTTCAAATGCATGGTTTCTTAAAGCAGATCACTAAGAGCAGTGTTTCTCAATCGCCTGTCCAGGGAGAGACCTATGTATTCCTTTCTGAAATTTTTCTCCCAAAAGACAACCATTGGATCAAAAAACAACTAATTTAATTTAGTAAAAGGAACAAGAATATCTCTTGACAATAACATCTCTTGGAATTAAATTCTGATTCAGCATTAAAGCATAAATTTATGAACATAAAATTCAAATTGCTTTGAGATTAAATATTAGGAACGAATATTCAGATTTTCATATGAGAAGCAAGTAAAAGAGGGATTTTAATCTACCAGTTGCTCACAGGCTAGATCTTAATATGTTATGCTAAAAATCAGTATAGTATTATCTAGGACTATATTGATTTATATATATAGAGTAAAACAAAAGAAAGAATTGAGTTTTAATACTGTGAGGAGTTAAGGTCTCAACTATAAATATAAAAGTCACATTTATTTATTTTATCAATTCATATTTGTGAAAAATTTTAACCTGATAGTATCACTACACTTATACTATCACTCATATAGCTATTTCTGATTATACAGGCTTTATGTATAGAACTAAAGATATAGGTTGAATGTCTGCTAGATGTCCATTTTTTCGCATTTCGCGAGTCGCTGGCAGTCTCTGATTTACATCCGCGAGGCTCGTCAGGTTTGTTGTCTCGAGTTTTAAACATCATCGCTGGATTCGGATTCAGCGGAAGCGGATGTAAAAAAGTATACTAGTATTAATATCTATCTAATATACTCTTACAATTATTTATCAATTTAAATGTATTTATATATTTAATAATTATATAAATGAGTATAAATAAGTCTATAATAATAAGAAAAAATCTATGCATATCATACCCTTAAATAAATATACAATCATTCAGCAATACTTTATCTACAAACATGTTAACTAAATTCCATCGTATTAGTGAGTTACATATCAACGCATGTATATATGTGATGGTCTATTATTAGTACACTTAATAATTTAAAGTTATGAGGAAGGGTCGGGTAGCATAGGAGCTTACTACATTCTATAAAGTAGTACATATATATATAAACTAACTAATATAAAAAGTTAAAATAACCTTTATTTATATTTATATATTATATAATATAAATTAATAATATATATATATATCTTTATATATATATATATAATTATATATATATATATATAATTATAATATATAGTTAATTATATAAATTATATAATATTATTAATATATATTTAAATATATTAATTATTATATATATGTATATATTATATAATATTAGAGTTTTAGCCACAATCTATAAATATATAAATCATTGTTTTAACATAAGATGAGGGACGGAGAGGACCATCTACAATATGGATCCCAATCAATCATATCATCTTTCCCGTATATACTCCGAGCCTTATAGTGATAGATCATAGATTCACACCTGGATTTGATGATGTACTTATTTTGAGAGAGCTACACATAGTATTGATAATTTAATACGTAGGGAAAGTTTAGTGCTATGAGAAGAGACATCAAGTTTTATTGCTCTTTTTCTGTTTATGAGTAGTCTATTTCTCTTCCATCATATAATAGCCCAGCATATGAGTCTAAATTACTTACTCACTTCTATCATCTATGGATATACCTTAGTTGACAGGACTAGGCTCAAGGTATTTTCCTTGCAAAATGACTTTAAGCGTGGTAATAATCGATTTTTAGCATTTATATGTACTTAATTATACACTCCAATCCAGCTGATAGGATCATCCAATAGTATTTATGATATCTAAGTCTATTTTTTCATTGGTGATAATACGTTTTATATCCGAGATCATATCTATAATAACATGATCTACTCTTGTTTGAAGGAGATGCGTGTGTGTTCTTAATACATCTACTCTAGGTAACGTGAGAGTCACGATCAATCTCGCTCGTTCCACTAAACAGTCGTCTTCTCACATTAAGATATTAACTGAGTAGAAGTAATTGATTGGTTCTGTATATATTCATTTTACCTTCTACTTTATAATGGTATAGGCTAATTTAATTAGACATGTATCGGGTATAATGAAGTTTTTACCTCATATTGACTAATAGTATTACTCAGCGAGTGGATAAACTACAATTTTTGATTAACTTTCAAAACATCATGTATATAAGATACACTAGGACTTGGTAATACGTAATATTTATTCACAGTTTAGTTGGCTATATTCAATCATTTGCATACTACATTTTAAAATTATTCTTTTGGAGTATTAGCTACGTGGTTAGTTTTCTTATCATCATCTACTGAGACTTGAGATAATATCTTTATATATACACGTAGAAATCTGTTATTGATATTATACTTGTAGAAGGTGTATGGATTCTGTAGATTTTGGTTATTTTATCCTTTTAATGGGTGGCGATTTAAATTAGACTGAGTTTTACAGATTGAGAAGTTTTTCAACTTAGACAATCTACACAAAGTAACGTATATATTTAACTTGTTCTTAATATTACGTATACACTAAATAAAAAATTTGAGCACTTTATAATAACTAGGAAATTACTATAAGTATTAAGTTTGTGCAAATATATAGATGAGAAGATTATATAAATTTATTATATACAGTATCTAAAAGCGGTTTTTTACTACCTATACAGTTTAATTTTACTAATACTTTCAGTATTATTACTTTTTAAATTCAAAATCTATCTTTACCCGATAAGATAATAGTTAGATATAAATGCTTTCATTAAGCTATTTGAAAATTAATAATGGTATTCACAACATCAAAACCGCTATTAGCACTTGAGTAGCATGGCGCATGATTTTTTTTTTGTGCGTTTATCTCATATATGGATTTCATAATACGTACTTATTAATGCAGTGTGAATGACATATTGTTCATTTTCTCACACAAATATTAATTAAGATTGTTAACTTTGGAATACGAACGCGTACAGACATGCTATACGAATGTTATATCTTTTGTGACAATATACTTATTATCTTTCTATCTTATGAAAGTTGTTACTATTTTACCAGCGAAGTTGGAAATTATATTTTTGAGATATACATTTAAGAATTGAGAATATCAATAGCTATAACCGTTTTGAAATGCCTATTCACTCATTTACTATTTCATTTTTCTTATATTTATTCTAAATATCATTATTTAAGTATTTTTATATATAAATTTTATAAATCTCGACAATAAAAACATCCTCGCTGGCAAAGCGCGGATGCGGAAGCGGATCTTTTCCACAATGCGCCGGATTGCTCCGCGGTAATGCAGCGAGAGATGCTGGTAATAGAACACTATATAATACATAGCACTATAAATTATATATACTATATATATATATATATACGTATACCATTTTTCATTATATATATAATATATAGAGAGAAATTTATATTATATTATATATATATTATATATTAATATTATATAATATCATATATAATATTATATAATAATTATTATAATATATATACTATATTATAAATTACTTATTAATAATAATACTAATGATATTTATATAATTGGGACATATACTACTGGATTTTCTCACATTAATGGGTATAATTTGTATATAAAATCAAAAGCAGTAAATAGTATGATAAAAAATGCTATATAGTGATTCAAAATAAAATATATTTAGAATATATACATATATATATTATTTACTATATTAATATAATATAATATATATAGGTACAGGATTGGATAGATTATGATTTAGGATTTGGATAGTTATAATAACAAAGCGTTTAATGTAGGTATGGTAACTGAAGGATTGGAGGAGAACTACTAATATTATTACCTATTATTATAATATATATATTAATATAAGTGAGGAAAACATAAATTATTAAAAATAACTGTATAGTTATGATTTGGGATAGGGTATTTAATTTATTGAGTGTTGTAAGGGAAGAATATTACTTTTAGTATTTGGGTCACGAGCATGGAGTAATATGAGATATATGATTTAAGGGAGAACATATAGAGGTGCGTTTAGAATGGTAGAGAATGTGTGGATAAATTCTGTACATTGAAACAAATTGTATTTAGGATTTAGTTAAAAATATATAGAAGATAATATAAATTTGTATAATAGAATATATTAGATTATTTATCACAGGCGTATATATAAGGGTATAATAATGTGAAAGCTCTAGGCAGGTGTTAGTGATATGTAGTGTTGGAGATAGACTTATTATGATAAAAGATAATTATTATGAAAAAAGGTAAGTCAGGATGTAGGTAAATTAAATATATAATGGAGCAAGTGTGATTGGTTTAATAATATTAATAGCTGAGTGATGAATAGGGAATGTGAGGTATTCTTCCTTGGTCAGAGATCCAACTCTGTATTATGGATGAGGTTTTGTAAAGAATTTAGTAAGTAGAGGGGTGATCAATGGAGGATAGTATGTTAGAATGATAGGATTGAATAGAAGAAGGAGAGGATTTCATCATCCTATTATAAAGAGAGGTTTCACTACTGAGTGTGATGCTTGAGAGCGAAGGTGAGGGATAGAGATTATTCTAGAGGAAGAAAGTAGCACAAGAATATTTCGGATCGAGATGTGTCGTACAAAGCGACGAGTGATTCCAAGTATAGCTAGACACATATGTAGGAGCTTAGGTTGTGAGGGATGGATCTACGTCTGAGGTTGTCTATATTATTAAATTAGATGGATGGAGTGCAGGCGCTTCTGCTAACTTATGAGATTACTGATATTATAATATATTATAAGTACATATATTTAAATGAAAGTGAGAAAAAGGGAGAGTCTGAAGTAGAATAATGATGATAGTATATAGAAATATATTCCAGTGTAATGGTATCTAAGGTGTGACTTGTGCCATGTTATATATATTCTGTTGAGCGGACTGATTAATGCGAACTATATGTTAGTTAGCTCGCGCAGAGATGAGTTCTTTAAGAGGTGTATAGTTGTTTACTCGTGTTATATAGTATGAGGGCATTATGTTGGGATATATGGTAGTCTGGAATTAAGATGAGTAATATATTTTATTATTATGAATCTATTTATATTATCATATAGTGTATACATGATTATATGATAATATCTATAGAGTGTACGTATGTTTAGGATGTGAAATATAATCTGCCTTTCATCTCATAAATGAGTTGAGAATGATCTGATTAATTAGATGAAGTATATTATTGGTGTGGAGTGTGAGTGTTATAATTAAGATGTAGATATATATAATATTATTAATTAGGTATGTATGAGATTGATATTGAGATTTAATCATATTGGAATAGGTATTGAATATGAACAGACATACGCGATAATGTAGATTATAAACTGAATGTATAGTGGGAGTGCTAGTTGGGATCGACCGATGGGAGAACAGTAAGTAAAAGGGATATTACTCACGATTAAACTATATACGCTCGAGTAGCCATTTGAGTATTTGGAGAAGAGGCGAGAATGAACAGTGTCATCATACAGGAGTGAATGAGCGGTTGTGAGGAGGTATGGTTGAAAGACCACTTGGTCCCAGAGGGAATGGATACGAACCTCGCGCAGGGCAACATATATAGCATAAGATGATGCGTGTCACAGTAGAGTACTTCGGGTCATGCCACGACGCCGATCCGATGTAAGTCTCACATAGCCGTGTGATTTTTATCTGATCAGCGACACAAGTCTTCGCGAGGATGTAGGTTATATCATAATAGAGCGAGCGGCTACAAGGACCGGCTTTCATTATCTTGCTTGACGTATCTATACTACGTTACTAATGTACTATTTTTACTGTTAGAGGTGAGAAAATTTTTTTTAAATATTGCCTAAATAGATTGACGATGCAACTTTGCTACGCAGATAGGCAAGTACACCAGCTTCAACTCGAGAACTAGGAGGTGGTGGTGGTGGTGGTGAAATTAATTGAATTATTATATAATATATATATATATATTAATATAATATTAAAATAATAATATTAATTAAATATATATTAAATATATAAATTATTATATTATAATAATATATAATATATATATATACTATATATATATATGATGATATATATATATATAATATATTATTAATTAATATATATATATAACTTAATAATATATTATATATATATATATATATTAATATATTATATATATATTAATAATATATTAAAATAATAGTGGCGTGTCATATCAGGAGTGCTCATAACTCTATGGGTAAAGGAGAAGTGAACTGACAGTTTATATATAATATATTATTTAATAGTAACACGTATATATATATAATATAATATATATTAATATATATTAATATTAAATTAATTAATATATTCATATATTATATTATATATAATATTATATAAATATGATTTAATATATATATATATATATATATTATTATTATATTTAATAATATTAATATATATATATATATATATAATTATCATATTAATAATTAATAATTATAATCATAATATATATATATATGTATTATATATATATTATATAATATATATATATCTCTAATTATAATATACTATAGTAGTACCTTGATTACTATATATATATATGATAATATATATATTATATATAATTATAATATTAATATATTAATATATATATAATATTATAATATATATATATATTATTAATTATTATTATATATATAATTATAGTAATATAATATATATATATATAATATATAATTTAATATGTATATATATAATATATAATATATAATATATAATATATATATATTATTATATATTAATATATATATATAATATATATATAATTCGTATTTATATATATTAATATATAATTATACTAAACAAAAAAAAAAATAAATAAATAAAAAAGTTCTCAAAAAAAAAAATATACTATTGGTAAATACTATAATTATATTTATAATTATATATAAAAATGATATATAATATGTAAAAAATATAAATATATTAATATATATATATATATTAGTCAATTCAGATTTATTTATTATATCTAAGAAATTAATATATTAATATAAAATCATAAAAATCGCACTCTATAGTTAGAATGGGTAAAGCCTATATTATTCTTTGCAAAAGTGTTTTCATAAAAGATATTCATAGAGATATATACACTTGAGAGTTACTTGTATCATCCCTTTCATGTATTAACTGTATACATGATACTATGATATCTATTATATACTAAGATTAACTTAGCACCATGTAACATATGAGTAATATACTATGCTATGTCGATATACTTCTTGAAATAAATAGATTATCTGTTAAATCCAAGCTGAAATAAAAATTTAATAATATAATAATTTTCGAATATTATATACCACTACTAATATTGTAAAAAATGAAATAAAAAGAACCATAGTTCACACTTATTTTCTAAAGCATAGAAAATAAACCTGAATATTAATTTGATATCTATTTAATACTATATGTTATTTAAATATGTATAACATTATAAAGGACTATTAAAGGAACTAGAACTTATAAGCATATCGATTCAAACTTAGGATATACAATTTTTATAATGAGTATATATAATTAGATACTCTAACAAGTTGTTTTGAGCAGTCCTCTTCAAAGTTAGGTGACAAAATGAGTTTGATAGGTTGATAGGAGCTGAGAGGAATGTGAATGATTGACAATCTTTGCCAGCCGTTCTGTGATACTTAATGAAATAGAAAATTTATATAATTATTCATATATATATAATATATATTAAGACGTAAGAGAGATATAAGATCACTCATTTACGTTGTACATAAGCGTCTAGATATATAGATACGTGTGTATCTAACCACAATCTATGTATTTACTTATTAGGATTATATTTTCGATATAATTTTCATCCAAACTTTAAATCTTGTAGAATCAACTCGTAGTGTTTCAAAGTTTCCTATTCCTTAATATTATTATATTGTGATTTTAATATTTATCATAATGTTATTACAAAATAGCAATTTGCGAAAGGTCGGAGAAGATGTATCTGTGCACTTCTCTCTTTATTAATCACACATAGTTGTCCTATGTCTCATTAACGTTAATTTCACTTGAGATAAAAACATCATAACCTCTATCTGTTGAACAATTTCACTCTCATAGCATTCATGGAATGGCTCCAGCCTTTGACACATAGACTAGCCGATAGCATAAATATTGAGAGGAGGGAGTGAAAATCATTCAGATAAATTTGGTCGTTGATTGGAATTATTTTCTAAGATCTTTTTATACAATAACATATTTATTATTTTTTAATTTTTTTATTTATCGGCACTCCTTCATATTTCTACTGCATTAAAAATGGTTTCGAGCTGATTTTCAAAAATGTTATTCATTTATTTTATATTGCTATTGTAGTTTTTTAGTTACAGGTGTCACCTAATCTGGATAATATAGTCTTATATTATACTATATTATATATATATAATACTATATATATATATAATATATAATATAATTAATATATATATAATATTAATATATTTATATATATTATTTATTATATTATATATAATAATATAATATTCTTACTATATATATATTATTAATAATATTAAATATAATATATATATATATAAATATAATATATATTAATATTAAATATATATATATAAGTATAATGATGTTGGAGCAGTGAGATAGTCTCTCAGTAAAAAATTGTGTGAGACTTTTAGAAGTAGTTTTATTATTATAAAGTATAAAGTTATGATATAAATTAATAGGTACATTATAAATATAGAATATAGTGAGATAGCATAAAATAATAAATATATTCATTAAAAATAATAATGGATTGAAATTAATGTTTATTTTATCTAACGATATAATTTAAAATGCATATATATATTTATTTTTAAATATTTGTGCTTCATAATACCTTTTAATATTTTAATCATATATATATTATATATAATTATATATATTAATATATATTAATCTTATATCATTAAATATATACATATTTAAATATAATAATATGATTATATAGTATTTTATTATATTATTATTATTACATCAACTTGAGTATTTTTATTATTATATTATATATAATATATTATATATATATATATATAATATATATATAATTATAATATATATTATATTATTATATATATATAAATAATTTATGTTAATATATTAATTAATATATATATTATTCTCTTAACAACTATAATATAACACTTATTTACTCAGATACCCACTCAGTCACTAGAATTGGTAATTTTACATAATAAACAATTTTAGCTATTTTGTGTATTTTACAAAATATTAAGATATACGTAACGATGATTAATTTAAGTTTATTATACTCATGCAAATATGGTTATTATAAATCAGTATATTATGGGAAAATTGATAATAAAGGAGTAATGTCAAGACTTTAATAAGTTGATTGTATCACTATAGTATAGTATATGAGCATATGTGTTTTATAGTCTAGAAGGTCAGAAAGATGAGCACAGAGATAATATGAGTACTTAGATGTAAGAAATGTTAGTAGTCGAGAAGAACCTATTATATTCCATATCTGGAAGATAGTATTAATGTTAGAAAGTTCATGTAAGAGCAGTATTAAAAGTACTCAGTTATAATTAGTCGATGAATGAAAGTAGAGTGAGCAAATAATATTACCGATTGATAAGCATTAACAACAGCCTAGACTCAACCATTTAGATAAGAGGGCAGTGATGAGTGATATTCACTCCAGATATATAGCGTATATAATTAATCCTTATATAAAAGAGGTAACTAACCTACACTTATATAAATATCATACACTGAGGTTTACTTTACAAATTAAGATACTATCAACACAAGGATTATTAAATTTGTAAGGTGTTTTATCAAAGTATTAGTATGAGTTTAAGAAGATTATATACAGTTGTTGGGAAAGTGGAAACAAACCAACTATAGGAACAAGAAATGAAATTTTCAGTTTCGGAGATATTCCCGAGATAATTTAGTTTTGATGTAGAAAGGTACATCAGAACTTACGCTTCCAAGAACATTATTCTTTGGACAGAAATTATTGGCTTGTGTTCAGTTAAATTGAAATCTACTGGTGTAGTATGTGGTTTGAATTTAGTATAAATGAAAGTGGA